>VZTM01020250.1:20529-30614 GCA_013400555.1 Jacana jacana
AGTATCTGATTTTTGGTTGTTCTTGAAAGTTATAATTAAGAAGCCTCTTCTGCAGGGGACTGTTTTCAGAATAGTGTCAGAAAATAATGTTTTGTCTGATTTGCCTTTGAGTCTTCTCAAAAAGGGAGTTAAGGTAGGTGTTGACCTTGTTTTTTTAACATCGTTTCTGGTTTTCTGTGGCTGTGGGTACATACATATCCTGTGGAGTCCATTCTTCTGATCTTTGGTGCTAAGAATTATTATTTTGACTCCCTTGAGGAATTAGGTGGTAAAGGGCCTTATTTTTTGGTTTTAAGTTGGATTTAAGCTTAAGCTGCATACCAGTAAGCATGTGGTACTCAAACCTCTGTGTATTTGGAGGCATAACTTTAGCTAATGAGGGAAATGCACAGCACTTGCTGTGACTAAGTGCCTCCAGAACTAGCGAGTAGTTGTGTGGGGGCTTCTCAGTTTGCTTTGGACTTGCTCTGTTAGCACTAGTTAAAATCCCAGGTTAGATGTTGATGGCTTTCTGTCATTTCTAGGCTAGTCCATTGTTTATCTCATCTCAGACTTGATAGGTGGGATGTGCCTGATGGAACTTGTTACAATGTGCTGGCTGGCTGGCTCTAGGTCACAACTGCAGCCTCAGAACAAGTATGGGGGTGGTGTAGGTGCTCAGCTGATGATTTGAATTTGATGTGACTTCGTGAGTGCTGTGTGTCTCAGGGAGACCTATAATTGTACAACCTGAGTTAACTAACAGTCTCTAGCAAGAGAGCATCTACAGAAAATGATCAGAAGATGACCAGGGCTGCACTTACCTGTGCAGTACCTGGAAGGATTGTTGACAGGGCTACGTGATGGCATGTTGCTGGCACTATGGAATGCCTGTATGTTCCTGTGTGCTGCATTGACTGGCTTTTATGAGGTTGTAACAATGGAGGTAGAGGTGGTGATGAGGAAAAAAGCAGTGGGATGGGAGGAGCCACAGCAGAGACCTAATGCCTTAAGGAAGAGATTCTAGATGTAGAAGAACTTTTACTTCCATTGCTCATACACACTCTGGGAAACTTTCAGAACAGA
Source organism: Jacana jacana (assembly GCA_013400555.1). Lineage (NCBI taxonomy): Eukaryota > Metazoa > Chordata > Aves > Charadriiformes > Jacanidae > Jacana > Jacana jacana. The sequence goes on from VZTM01020250.1 coordinate 21,595, forward strand.
AAATTATTCAAAGCATGCTGTGGCCTTATCTTTCTTCATCATTTATCAACTAGGCATAAGCCCTTTAATAGCAACCACCTGGCATTTGTGTTGTTGTGAGCAAAAATATCTTTGCTTTATGTGCCCCAGTCAAGAGAAGTATAATTGCATTTTCTTTGAAGTGTAAATAGAACCGATGTGTCTATAGCATATAAATGCTGATGGCATAGAGCAATAATTGTATGCATGGACAGTATTGTGTCCCTGTCTGGAAAGCAGCTGGTTTGGTGAATCCCACTTACAGGAGCATTTCCAGGAGAGAGACCCTTATTCCTGGAAAGAGTGACAGTGGAGCATGCAGATCCATATGCAGACAGTATCCAGCATCCTTTTTGGTTAAAATAATAATTAATCCAAGTCCTGCTCTAATCTGATTAATTTCTGGTTTAGTATAAATATTGCATATCAAAGAAAGTGGGAGTGAATCCTTTCTGGTGTATCCCTGACAGAAGTATATGGAGTTATATTTCCATAGCTGACAATTGTTACACTAATGTGCATATGAAAAGCTTTAGAAAGTATCTGCTTTTCTTTTGACTCTTAATTTCTTCCTCCCTTAGAAATGGAGTATAACCTAGTTATGGCTTCCATTTTGGTGTCTCCTGCCAATGACAACATCCTTTCTTAGGAAATTAGATAAAACTTTTCTGTTTGTTTGTTGTTTTTTGTTTGTTTGTGGTTTTTTGTTTGTTTGGGGTTTTTTTTGTTTGTTTGTTTGCTTGTTTTTTTCTGAGATATAATGAATGCTGATCAAAATTGATGGATAAAATTACAGGATAAGAATAAATTCAAACTGATAAATGACATATAATAGTTTACATGTTTTTATCTCTGTGGCTGCTATTGATGTTTTTTAATTAATGTCATTTACTAGAAGTTTCTGTAAATGGATGGTCTATGTTTCATTGTTGCCTTCATTAATGACAATTTTGTGTAATAAAGTGAAGATGGTGAAGATGTTTTTTGGGTATTGCCTAAATTAAAGTGGTAAATCCACAAAAAGATTCTGTGCCAATTATTTTATTTTAAATGGTTCTCAAATTCTGCACATCATTAAATTTACAATCGGTGAACAGAAAATGTAGGCTGTTTGCATCCCACCTCTTGCTCTTGAAATGGCATCTCACAAGAATTATCACTGGCATGGTACAATAATAGAGGCAACAGATTTTACTGGTGCTTTTGAAGTGATGAAAATGAATTATTCTCAGCTAGGTTTTCCCAGCGTTTCTCTTTGGCTGGTCAATAATACAGCAGCAATGGACCATCTGACTTTCATGAGACAACTTAACAGTGTTTATGTGGTTACTACCTTGCTCCCAGGATGTCAGAAATGGAAATTCACCTTTGTGCTGGAAAGACATGATGGGTGATCTGCTCCAGATGGGCAGTTCTTGCTTCCTGTGTCAGAAACCTGGAGGCTTATCTGAATGGTCTCTATAGATGTATTAGCCAGCAATCATAGAGTTTTCATCTAGGATTATGGTATAACAAAGGAGTGCATTTTAGGGATTGCAAAAGGAATGGCAAGAAGAATGAAGGGAAAATTCCACTAAAGAGGGAAAGCTGAATGTGTTAGCTAACGTTAAAAAAAAAAAAGGAGATCTGGTCAAATCCTTTGTAAGAATTAATAGCTTGAGGCAACCTCATGCTTACCTCAGTTTAAATTCTTTCCAGGGTTGACAATTAGTTTTTACTACATCATTGTATACACTTTTGATTTCTCTACTCCTAAAATACTTTGAATCGGTTTTGCAAAAGAATTGGCATATTATGTTTCCCTACAGTGCTAGAAGAGCAATCCAAAGTTGGCAGTAGCAAAGCAGCTGGGGAAATCAAAGAGACAGACAGCTCATATTAATGAGGATCAGGTTCACCCTGGGTGGGAAGATTATGAGAGAAGAACTACAAGCAACGATACGTTAGCATGATCAGCAAGTGTCTGATAGCTGAAATGCAGAAGCAGAGCTTGTGCAATGATACTTTATTGTTTAGGCAGTCAGTAAGGAGCATCTCATTAGAAGAGGATATGATGATGGGTATAGAGACAAACTCTATACTCTATAAGAACTACATCTTATAAACAGTGGCATGCAAATAGAGTAAAAGATAGCGTTCTCATTTGCAATGTTCTCTCCAGGTTGCTTATCTGAATTGTCATTCCAAGACTATTTTTTACACTCAAATTAAGCTTTTACTTTAACCATAGATGTCTTGATGTCCAAGTGGTAACCAGTGGTGTTCCTCCGGGGTCAGTTCTGGGACCGGTGCTGTTTAACATAGTTAGAGTTAGTGACCTGAACAGTGGGATAGAGCACAACCTCAGCAAGTTTGGTGACAACTTCAAACTGTGTGGAACAGTTGGTACACTGGAGGAAAGGGGTACAAGAGGGACCTGGGCAAGCTTGGGAGATGGGCTTGTGCAAAATTCATGAAGTTCAACCAGTCCAAGTGCAAGGTCCTGCACCTGGGTCATGGCAGTCCCAAGAACAAATACAGGCTGGGTGGAGAATGGCTTGAGAGCAGTCCTGAGGAGGACTTGGGAGTGTTTGTTGATGAGCAGCTCAACATGAGCTGACAAAGTGCACTTACAGCCCAGAAAGCCAACTGTCTCCTGGAATGCATCACAAGAAGCATGACCAGAGGTGATTCTCCCCCTGTACCCTGCTCTGCTGAGACCCCACCTGGAGTACTGCATCCAGGACATGGACCTGTTGGAGCAAGTCTGGTGGACAACCCTGAAGATGATCAGAAGGCTGGAGCACCTCTCCTATGAAGACAGACTGAGAGAGTTGGGAAAGCCTGTTGACAGCCTGGAGAATAGAAGACTCTGGGGGGACCTTGCAGTAGCCTTCTAGTACTTAAAGGGGCCCTACAGAAAAGATGGGAGGGACCCTTTACCAGGGAGTGTAGTTACAGGAGAAGAGGTAATGATTTTAAACTGAAAGAAGAGAGATTTAGATTAGACACTAGAAAGAAATTCTTTACTGTGAGACACTAGAGCAGGTTGCCCAGAGAAGATGTGGATGCCCCATCCCTGGAAATGTTCAAGGACAGGCTGGAAGAAGCTTTAAGCAATGTGGTCTAGTGGGAGGTGTTCCTGCCTGTGGCAGCAAGGTTGGAACTCAAAGATCTTCAAGGTCTATTCCAATCCATACATTCTATGATTCTATTATTTTTAAAACTTTGTGTCCTTTAATTCCCAGGGCATAATGCATCAACAGGAGGAAAATAACTTGCTAGAATTCACTGTTGAAGCACAACTAGAATACTCCATTTTCAAGAGAGTTGGGTTTGAACTTTGGAAACTAATATATAATGAAACACAGAAGGTAATTGGATCATAGAATCATAGAATGGTTAGAGTTGGAAGGGACCTTAAAGATCACTGAGTTCCAACCCTGCTGCCATGGGCAGGAACATTTCCCCCTAGACTATGTTGCTCAAAGCTTTTTCCAGCCAGTGAATAATTTTTCTTTTTTTCTATTTTTTTTTCTCCTTTTTAAGAAAAAAAAAGGTCATCCAGCTGCCACAGTAAAAGACTAAAGATGACATGATTATGTATTAATACCTGCATTGTAACTTCAGCCATTCACTAATGAATACTTTGTAAATGTAGTAAGAAAAATTAGGAATGCTTGAAATAATACCCATATTACCTCAGTTTTGATGCTCTAAGTAGTGAGACCAGTTCTGGCAGAATAAACCTGAAGTTGCTGTAGCATTCTGTGTGAAGGCTGCATAGACCATAAGCCTTGGTTTGAGCTCTGTCTGAAGTTACAGGGTCCCAGCTTTCCTGGAGGTGTCCCCTGCCTTCATAGCCTGGAATTGAGACACAATCAAGAATCTGCTCCCTGGGAATATAATTGGACTGAAGTGCAGTTACGTGCTGTGCAAATTAATCTTTCATGATAGTTGCTGAAGCGCAGGACAAAGTGCTTGCTTCATCGATTTGACATAGGACATACTATTCTCAACACTGTATGGCATGGTCTATAAAATAAAGGATGGATGATTGGTCCTGGCAGGAGAGATGTTCATGAAGTGCCTTTCTTCCAGCCCCCTACCTCATCTCTGCTTTTGAACTGAGTCTTCTCAGTGGCAGCTGCATCACAAAAGCACCTGCTAATACAAGATTCAAGACAGAAGGGCCTCTTTCTGCAGTATAAGTGGTCCTGTATTCTATCTGTACACAATCATTTGATATATGCAGAATGGCTTCTTAAGTACAAGTTGAATTTGGGAAACCATATTTTCCACTGCATTCTGGATCCTATTTTTGCCAATTCTATTTCTTTAAATCTGCTGCTTCGCAAAAGTCCATTGAAACTATATCCCCAATATAGTAATTTTTACCAGTGTAAAACTGCTGATTTTGGCAGTACTGGTAAATAATGGGGGAGGGGGAGAAAAATAGTCTTGTCAAGGAAAAATTGACATCTTCTCTTAGTTAATTGAAGTCAGCAGGAGTGTATGTCTTTTGAAAATCTACATTTGTGATTTTCTTGTATTTGTTCACTATAATTCTAGTTTTAAAAGTTCTTATGAAAAATGTTTAGATCATTTTACTTAAATAGAACTGGAAAATACAAGATCTGCACAAGTATAACAAACTGCAAAGTAGTCCCACAGCCTACCTTTAGTTAAATGAACTAATCTTCTGTGTACTCAGTAAGGAAAGAGGCAGAAGGGAAGGTGTATGTTGAGGATGGTAGGGAAAAAGTTATGTTTGTTTTGGGTTTTACTTTACTGAGGTTTTTTGAGTTGCATCTGGACTAAAAAACCAAACCAAACCAAACCAAACCAAACCAAAAAAAAAACCAAACCCAAAAATCTCAATAAGCCAAACCCCTAACAACCTTCTCTGTGGTCTGTAGGGAAGCCAGAAAATCTTTGAGAATCCTTGTCATATTGCCTTATTGCAAGACCAAATAAGGATGAAAGTAGTTATGATACTGACTGTGAATTTGCTTTCACAGGCATGACTGAACTTGAATATATGTTAGTGTGAAGAGTGTTTCTAGGGAAGCTTGATCTCTGCAACATTACCCACTTGTTACCCTTGAGTCTTCACTAAAAATATAAAATAAAATGATTGAATAGTTTTCTGTTGAAAGATGTTTAAAATGGGTTTTGTAACTGTCATGTTGAGATTTCTTATTGTACATGACTGATTTGAGATTTAATAATATTTCCAACAACACAGCCAACAGGGAAGTGAAAAATGGCTTTGCACATAAACTGAAAAATTGTTTTCTGCTTCAAAGTGCTAAGTATCTCTGTAATTGTATCAAATTGAAATACTGCTGCAGCTACAGTAAGCTTGTGTAATGAAGTACAACTTATTATGCTAAAGGTTTCCTAATATTGATATTATTCAAATGCAAATACTCGTGTACCTTGTGGGGTATGTAGTAACGAAACTAATTTCTTTTATCTTCTGAGTGCTGTGTCTTTTAACCTAACACTTGGTACTAGAAAATATTTTCAGATAACAGAGAGAAAAATACCTACCCTAAAGTAATAGATTTTAAGGTCAGAAAGGGACCATAGACTATTAAACAGCAGCTCATGCATTCAAGCACAGCAGCTCAAAGAGAAGGATTATTTTAAATAGCTGGTCCTTACATATCCAGTCCAACAGAGAATTTAACAACTTCCTATCAGTTTTCATGCTAATTACTCATGAATCCATTTTTAATATATATATATATATATTTGCTTTTCTGTGTGTGTGTCCTTTTACCTAGAGTTGTGTAGCTGAATAATTCTCAGCTGTGAGGCTGACCTCTTACCTTTCTTACCTATTAGCTGTACTCATACCTGTGTCTGGAGAGGAAGGAAGGCAGGCTTCTATGGGATACTTTTGTCAGTATTTTTGAACCTAAGACATGATAGAAATCTAGCTATCTAAACAGTCAAATGTGTAAAAACTCCTACCCTAATACTAAGTCTAGAGAAATGGGTTCATTCTGAGCAGTTTTGACATGGTGGTGGAAAGACTTGGATGACTGGTAAGTGCCATGTGTGCTTTAGTACCAAACATGCAGTAGGTGGCTGGCTCCCAGAGCAGAGCTGTGAAACCTGTGTAAGGCCCATGTTGTCTCTGTCGTGTGGAAAGTAGTGCTGATAGGAAGAGTTCAGTGCTTTGGGGCAGATGGGTGAGTCAGTCGCTGGCAATGAGTCAGAGTCCATACATACTGGTGAAGTGCCTAGTACAAGCCATTGGGGAAATAGCATGGGGGAGTCTCAAACACCCTGGGGTCAGCGTTTAATACAAACTCTTAAAATAGAGCAGTGACTGAAGCCAAGTAAGATCTGCTTTTTTTCTTGACAACTTTTTCAATTGATGTTACTTGAAGGTTTGGGGGTTTTAAATAGATGGGTTTTTTTGGTGCTATCCTTGGGTAGGAAAGAAGGAAAATAAATGTTTTGGTAATACAAATATTTACTTTTATTCCTACTCACTACTGTGCTTCTTTTCTTGCACATCTTCTTTAACATCCCAGCTTTCTAACTTGAAATCTCATCAACAAAATAGACAACAAATTTTATTGTTGAGCTGTTGGACTGTAGGACTGAAAAAGTCAAATGTTAAGGTAGAATCAATTATGGACAAAGACTTCTTAATAGAAAAGGCAGCTGTTTTAAGAACCTTCATATAAGAATACATAATATGAGTTTTTCTTGCTAATCATCTTTAGAAGTCTAGAAAAGCATTTCACAGACAATATTGTGGACTGTGTGCCGAATGTCTGGATTTGCAGGTAAAGCTTTAATAATCATGGTTGTGAGCAAATACGTAAAGAAGATAATGGAGTGGAATAGCTCAATATGTGTAACTAGAATGGAATTAACTGTGTGTTTCTCTCTGGTACTATTTAGTATTGTCACAAGATAAGAAATGAGAGAATTTGCAGAGAATATTAACAGCAGAAAGGCACTCAGAATTTCTGGAGTATCTAGTCTTTGCTAATTATATCATTATAAAATATTACCTGAAAGACAGAAGTTGTAACAATGCCAAAGAAGAATCAGGGAGTGAAATCAAGTGGGTAGAGGGGAAAGAAGTGGGAGAAAAGGAAAGAACATGATGCTTCATTATTTTTTTTGCACCTCACTATCCTTTGCAGACCTCGAGAACTAACATTGCAATGATTAGGGAAGGTGCTCACAGTGTTTACTAAATGCAACACTTAGAAATCAAAGTATTTGGTGTAAAAACCAAATAGAGTTAATAAATTGGCAACGTAGAGTTAGTGTTAATATAGAGTTGCAAGGTGAAGACTTATCAGTATAACAAACAAGAAATTACATAATAAGAATGGGCAGGAAGGATCATTTACCAAAGGGGAAAGTTTGAGGAATGGCCAAACCACAGTTAATCTCTACTGGGGTTGAAAGCAAATATTGAAGGTATTTGGGAACACAAATATTGAAGGTATTTGGGAACACCTAATAATAGGTATTATTAGGAATAATACCTATTGTGTATTGAATTTCAATAACTGAATTGCCAACACTCAATATCATCTATGGTGGTCAACTGGGAATCAGTGGATATAAAACAAAAAGGGGATTCAAGATAATTTATAGGATAAATTAATACCAATTAGATTGGTTAATCCAATGATTAATTAAAAAAAAAAAAGGTAAACTAAAAAAAATGGTAAATTGGAGCAAAAATTTCAGCAAGTGGCAAGCACATTTTTCTGGTGTGTATACTTTAGAAGAGTATATATTACAGGCTAAGTGGGAAATCTTTGCCTTTATTATGAAGTTTCTAAAGTAGTTAGAAATATAAAAGGGTAAATTTGGTCATAAAATGTGGATATGTTACTGAGCATATGTTATGAATTTTTAAGGGTGAACTGTATTACATAATACAAGACTGCAATATCATAGTGGTGATGAAAATAAAGTTATTGCTGACAGCTTTCACATCCAAAAAGTTTGATTTATGAAGCATAAGTACATGAAATATCTGCAGCAGTATAGCAGAGATTTTTAGAGAAATTAAATATTCTGGATGATTGGCTGGTTGGCTTCATTCTTGAAATAGCATAACATTTTTTCTTGTTTTGTTATCAGTAGAAGGAGAGAGTAAAATCAGTTGGATGGAAAAGGATGAGAAGCAGTTCCTTGATGCAATGATCAGTAAAAGCTGGCCTCCTCCATCTTCCTTACCATCTGAGCTGTTGCACTGTATGTAATGTTCAACCATCAGACATGTTCTTCAAAGTTTTTGCACAATAAAATAAAAATCCATGGTGTTTTTCAAATGTGTTTACATTCCCAGAAAATCCAAGGGTACTTGGGCTTTGCTTTTATCATGGCTGATCTTAAGGTTTCTACAGAAGTAAACTTCAAACTTGAAGCACTCGGTAACTCACCTAGCTAACAAATACCTGTCTTTAACTGTTTCTACCTGGGCTTACATCTTTCTGATTGTTAGTGGCCTATTTCAGTAGACTGGAATCATGATGCAGTCCTCTTGGTGTTTCTTGTTTGTGTTTTTTTTTTTTAACCTCTAATAAAGGCAGTGTCCATGGGTACATACATGAAATAAATAAATAAAAATAAAATAAAATAAAAAAATCCTCACAGGACCAAGGACACATTTCTTCTGTAGAGTAGGCTGTAGAAATTGGATCATTGCCTTTCAATTAAACAAAATGTGTGAGTAAGCTGCATTCCCATTTCACCTGCACAAGAGCTATGGAATTATTGTAGAGAGGAAAATCCGTACTAAAGAGAAAATGATGCTTTTTCTTTTTTATAAGAGTATAGAGTACCCTTTTACATTTTTTTTTGAAAATTTGCTCTAAAGGCTTCCGATGTAGGAAGGGTAATTAAAATCAGTCATTTTCATCCTTTTCCAGCTTAAATGGAAGGCATGTTATAAGAAGAAGATCTATGGCTACTATATCAGTAGTGATACAGATGATTAGATATCAAACATGTAAAGGGTGAGTGTCAGG
>VZTM01020251.1:14087-31192 GCA_013400555.1 Jacana jacana
GTATTTACAATGTCTTTCGGACTGCAAGAGAATACGTTATACCGAGCATCACAAATAAGTCCTGTTTGGAACAGCTCCACAAGATAGTGAAGCGTCACTGGAATATAGGATCAGGCAACTTATATGGAGGGTGGCTGTACACCCGGCCCTTTTATTTGCAAGAAACATCCCACACTTTAATTGACCTCTCTTCAATATGCTGCATCTGCCTTAATGCTCTGTGTTTGCTGTATGCTTTTGCACAGTCTCATAAAGATGCTCGAAATTTGTTTTGGTCTAGCCCAGGAGTCAAGGAGAAATAGCATCTCGGAGCCACGTAGCAAAGATACGCACTATTAACCATTGCAATTTGATTTTTTGTGTGTGCGTTAACCTTCAATACTTTACTGTTGGGTAGTTAACTCTGTAAAGCTAAGTGACCTCTTTCCACCCAGGCATCTCTAAAACTGTCTTCACCTCTGCTGACCTCCTAGATACTTGATTAAACTGTTTGGCTGTGTTTGATTAGCTTAGTTTACAGACCATTTCACTGGTGCAGAAGTATTTACATGGGATAATACTGTGACGATTAAGATGGGGGAAGTAAAAACCTGGAACCACTTCAGCAGGTTTTATGAGACAAAGAGGTGTGAATCCAGCATGTGTGCATGGATTTAAAACTCTCAGGAGTTGCCCTTCGGGCTCAGTGATTTATATTTCTTCTGGAGGAGAAGTTGCTCCTGCTCCTTCAGTGGAAGGTGGTGTTTTTCCTCCTTGGAGCAGCTGGAGCAGTACCCTGGTGTTGGTGCCCTGCCCAAGGCTGTGAGGTTCAAACTGGGCAGGATGAATGTGCTTTTTAACATGATAAAAGCAGGGCAAATTGCTCTGTGTTTTACTTCATTGATGCACTGCCATTGTCCTAGCACAATTAAAAAGTGGAGAGTCTGAGTGAACACATCCAGACATCAGCTGTTCAGTGTCTTTCTTTGGCTGCCTCTGCCTGTGAATCTCATGACTTGCCTGCACTGTTCAGTGCTGGAAGATGGGGTTTTTTTATGTTCCCACTGGCATAGCTGGGGTAAATTTGTTTTATTACATTCATAGAACCATAGGATCATAGAATGGTCCAGGCCAGAAGGGACGTCTAGGGTCATCTAGTCAGACCTCCCTGCAGTCAGCAGGGACACCCCCAACTAGACCAGCTCACCCAGGGCCTCAGCAAGCCTCACCTTGAAGATCTCCAGGGAAGGGGCCTCAACCATCTCCCTGGGCAATCTCTTCCAATGGTCCACCACCCTCAGATTAAAGAACCTTATATCCATACGTGAAGAACGTTATATACATATCCATCGTTTTTATCAAATGCCCTTTTTTCCACTACTGGTGGCCACTGGACAGTTATCTTCATTGATGTGTTCCAAGGGAGTTACTAGGTTTTGGTTTGATTTTCCCCCCCCCCCTTCTTTTTTTTGGTAGACTATGGCTTTTTGGAAGAAATTGGGATGACAGCGCATATTCCTTTTTCCACCTAGGTCATTCATCAGGAGGGACTTCATTGTACCTCTCGGTGAGGAGATGAAGGAGCATGTGCATGTGGCTCTCGAGACTTCTGTGTGGAGGAGGGAGCTGGGGGCTTAACTCAACTGCAGTTTTGCCCAGGCCCCCATAGGGGCTTTGGGACTCAGTTGAGAAGTTAGAAGGAAGGCTTGAAGGACAGACCTGGTGGTCTCAGTGGTACTACACAAATCTTCCTGCAAAATTAAGGCAGCCTGTGGTAGCCCTGGGGAGGGCAATAGGTAAGGACACCCCACCTCTACAGAAGGACCAGGACTTTTGGGTGGATGAACCTACTGTTCCTCTGGGTTTTCTGTGGGTTGCCCATCCTGCACAGTCTGGAGGTGCAGTGAGTTTCCTGCATCTTGCGTGGGCTTTTTGCCCAGATCTGATATCCCAGGAAATGTGCTTCTGGGGTTGGGTTAAGCAGAGGTCTGCAGCACTGTCCAGTGTAAAAGCCTGCTCCCAGCCAACCAGTGATGGGGAGAGTTGGACCTAGGCCCCCGTGACTAACAACAGAGCCTTCTGTCACACGATGGGAAGGTCCACTCTTCCCACTGCATGCTGCTTTTTATGTGAATTAATACAGGCTGTCTAAGGCATGAGGTATCTTGTTGAAGCTTTATTGAAGGTCAAGTAAATTAAGTTGTGTAGGTCATTTTCATCTGCTTGATTCACCTTTCCTCTCTTTTTAATGACTACTCTGGGACGCGCACACAGCCATCAGGGCTACAGAAGTTTTCCCTCATGACTGTTGCACGAGTGTGATCCAATCTGGTTTCAATTGTTTTAAGTGCTGCACTACTTTTAATTACGCTCCGCCTGTGCAAGATACTTTTTCAGAAATAACAGCAGCCTATCACTTTTTCTGTATTCATAATTATACTATAAGGAATTCAGAAGGATGTCAAACAAAAATTTCTGCTGATACGACATGCTGTTCGAGAAACAATGTCTTGTTTTTGTTGTGTGTGAGGCTTTTTGCTGGTTTCAGGGGACTGACAAAAGAAAATGGCATTACCATTTTTCACATGGTTTGACCCATTAGATTGTTTGGTAGAAAGTATTTGAGTAGGCGGCAAATTGAATTGCTTTTACATTTTCAAGGCACTTAAGATAGAAAATAGAAAAGACAGCACCAGATAAACATGCTGCATATATAATAATATTACTGCCAAGGAAATGTAATTCAGTCTTCAGTGATGGGTTTGGGCAGATGTGTTGCATTCAGCTAGAGATAAGGTAATGCATGCAGTGCAGTCTCAAGTAAGTAGGAACAGAATGAAACTGATATTTTGCATTAGTTGTGTATTATTTATTGTATCTGGTATAAGTGTACAGCAGACACCTGATACTACCACCATCTGCCTGGTATCAGATACTGTGTCTGCATATGGAATGGGGAGGGTGGTGCTGTCTGGACTTCCTGTACAAGAGCTGCCTCAGAAAAGCTTTTATTTTGTAAACAACTACTTTGCTAGTGGTTTTCTGGGTAATTTGCTTTCCTTGCTAAGGCTGTAGTTCTGTCATTAAAAGTCAGCCTTTGCATTAGTAGCATCATGGAATGGTTAGTCTTGGAAGGGATCTTAACAATCATCTCGTTCCAACCCTCCTGCCATGAGCAGGGACACCTCTTCCTAGACTAGGTTGCTCAAAGCCCCATCCAGCCTGGCCTTGAACACGTCCAGGGATGTGGAATCCACAGCTTCTCTTGGAAACCTGTGCTAGTGTCTTACCATCCTCAAGTAAATAATTTCTTCCTAGTATTTCTTCTCAGTCTCCTCTCTTCCAGTTTATAGCCATTACCCCTTATCCTATTGCCCCATTCCTTGATAAAGAGTCTCTCCCCATATCTCCTTTAAGCCCCCTTTTAGGAACTGGAAGAGGCTATAAGATCTCTCTGGTGCCTTCTCCAGGCTGCACAACCCCAGCTCTCTCATCCTGACTTCATAGGAGAGGTCTTCCAGCCCTCTGATCATCTTTATGGCCCTCATCCAAAGTTGCACCAACAGGTCCGTGTCCTTCTTATGTTGGGGACTCCAGAGCTGGACACAGTACTCCAGGTGGGGTCTCACCAGAGCAGAGTAGGGGGGCAGAATCACCTCCCTCAACCTGCTGGCCAGACTACTTTTGATGCAAACCAGGATCATAGAATAATAGAATGGTCCAGGCTGGAAGGGACGTGGTTGGCCTTCAGGGCTGCCAGCATGCATTGCCAGTTCATGTTGAGCTTCTCATCCATGAGCATACCCAAGTCCTTCGCAGGACTGTTCTCAATCCATTCTCTGCCCAGCCTGTATTTCTGCTTGGGATTGCCCCCACACAGGTGCAGGACCTTGCACTTGGCTTGACTGAACTTCATGACATTTGCATGGGCCCACCTTTAAAGCCTGTCCAGGTCCCTGTGGCTGGCATCCCTTCCCTCCAGAGTGTCAGCTGTGCCATACAGCTTGGTGTTATTGGCAAACTTGTTGAGGGTACATTCAAACCCATGTTTGAGATGAACCCATGTTCAAAGATGTTTAACAGTACTGGTCCCAGTACTGATTCCTGAGGAATGTCACTTGTCATTGATCTTCACTTGGGCATCGAGCTGTTAGCTACAAACCTTTGAGCGTGGCCATCCAACCAGTTCCTTATCCACTGACTGGTCCAGCCATCAAAGCCTCTCCAATTTAGGAACAAGGATGTCATGCATCCAATACCAAATGCTGTGTACAAGTTCAGCTAGCCACTAGTGTGCAATGGTCCCACTATTTTATCTCAAGAAAATGAAAAAAGCCAGCTATGATCAATGTTTGTATGAAAACACAAATTTCATTGAATACATTTCTGTACTGAGGGTAGGAAACTGCAGGAGGACAGTTCTGGGATAGTTCTGTGTCAGAATATGCTGTCAAGGGGAGATAAAGTCTCAAGTTTTGAAAAAAATGCTTTCCCTGAGTGCTCTAAAGATACAGATGTCTGTAATATCCTTACATGGAGAATGAGAAGGAAGAAAACAGCACAAAAAATGCAGAGAAGTTTCCAGCCATTTGAGTAAGAAATAAACCGATGACAGAAACAATCTGGTGTACCAGATAATCTGGTGGTTACCATGCTTTGTGCTGTTTAGGTGGGAGATGAGGTGGGGCTCTCAAACGTGAGTTTGCCTCAAGACCCACATAACTCAGGACTGTTGCTTCCAGAAAGAGATAACTGTATTTGGTATAAATCTCTCAAGGGAATACTGGATAGTGTAGGCAGAACGCTACAGTTCCCTCTGAAATAGTACGGTCAGCAATGATCTGCCTTGGTCCTGTCTGCTCTCTGTCCAACTGCCCAAAGAGGTCCAAGCAGGTTGTCCACAGTGCACTTCAGAAATGTGGCTCCCGTTGTACAGAAGGGAAAACCGAGTCAGAGAGACCTGCAATAAAGGGGGGTTTGTTGCTAAAGGCCAGTATGTGCTGTCAGAGACCACTGGGCTCCTGACTGCACCCCAAGATGAGAATCACCTCTGGAGTGATGAGATGGGGTTGTCTTGCTCTGGCAGAGGGTGCTGACTGCTACAGGGATTTTCCTTCCTTTCTGAGATGCCCAAGCTCAGGAGCAGGCTGAGCCCCACTGTGTTCATGCTCTTGCCCTGTGTGGTGAAGGACACGCGTGCAATAACAAGGATAAGTGAGGATGAGTTGTCCTGGCTGTTTAACAGCAACCCGCTCCTGTTATTTTCTTGGCTCCCATCTCAGCAAGGGCTGGGAGTGTGGTAGAAGTAAGACAGAAAATACCCTTCCCCACAGACAGGGTCAAAGCAATAGGTTCTGCTGGTAAGAGGAAGGAACAACATTCAGCAGTGTCTTTTGGAGGATGATACTGTAGCCAGTGATGCCTTGAGGAGAAAGGGACTACAGCTAGGTGGCAAATAGACAAAAAATGGGCAATGGAAGAAGCATCTGATGCTGCCTGATGCTTATCAGGGGAATGCATCTTGTGTGTGTGGTGCACCTGGACCTCAGGCGCTCCGCTGCACCCGCATGCAAGCCACCAGACTTGCCTTTGCAAAGCAATATGCCTGCATTTTGCTGACAAAAACGGAAAGTTTTGTTGCTCTTCCCTTACAGGATGCGTTTGCTTGTTATGCTAGGGGAGTGGACAGACAGGATGACCGTGCATACCCTGGGGCAAGCCACACTGTTTGTTCTGACAAAATCCTATTTTATTCTGGTTTGTCTTGTGTTTGCACAGGCCTCTGCAGCACATGCTGGGGATTCAGTGGGCTGGGAGTGGGAAGTTGCAGACTGCTGGGGAGAGCAGTTTTTCAGGAACTTTTGCTGCTGTAAGTGTAACCTGTGGCCTGTCTGGTTGCCAGCTTCTCCTTTGCAGTTAGCAGAGAAGGTTGTCTAGAAATGGCCATTAAGGTCAATCGTTGATTTTCTGTGGTACGGGTGGTTTGAGAAGATTTACAAGCACTGTGAGTTTAATTTTCCAGGCGTCTGTGCGTGCACTGCTCACCAAGAGTGCTCCTGGCTGCTCCCTCTGTGCTGCGTGGCACGGTGAGCACACGCTGCCCCAGATCTTGCACCCTGAACACAAAACCTCGGCCCCCATTTCAAGACTGTGTGTATTACCACACCAGTGAGAGACATCATCACGTGTATTTCTCTGTGCCTGATGCCTAGTGGTAGAACTAGTGGCATTGGCAGGGCAGTCAGATGCTCTGAGGAAGCATTAAGAAAGTCACAGGCGTGCATGAGAGTTGTGGAAACTGGCAATGAGTATTTGAGTGAGATAGCTAGGTAAAGAGTGAATTTCTTGATAGTAGTTGTTAAAGCTGGTCTGTAACTTTCTGTGGAAATACTTGTTAAAGCACAGGCAGGTGACGGTGTTGCTGTGTTTCACTGAACAGTTTAGTCCACTGATAACATTAGCACTTGTGTTCTTTGTGGGCATTTGTTTAAAGTATGTCTGTGTTTTGGTTTTTGGGGCCTTTTGCTGACATTCATTCCTTAAGTCAGTCTTTTCCTAATGTCAGCTGCTGGTGTTATAGACTCTGTACATTACTGGCATCAAAAACGTTCCATACATAGCAGAAGCAAGCTGGTTGTAACCTGTAAGGCATGAAACTAATAAAAACCAGAATGATAACAAAACAGGAAGACCTGGATGATACTGCTCTAGGCATTGCCTGCCAGTGTTAAGGAAGTCTCTGGAGTCATCCCTCTCTGCTCCCCTCGGCACTGGTCTGAACTAGAAGGTAATGGGAGAGAAGGTTTCTGCTGCTCATCTATCTTGACAGGGTTGGCTATCACTTCTGGTTGCCTGTACAGAACTACAGCTGACTGCCAAATGATGCATTTGTCCCAGNCAGAAGCTTTACCTTTAAATATTTTTTTTAAATGGCTGTTTACCAAACACAGTGCTCTGAGCTATGAAATGTTTAACTTGCACAGCTGTGCTGCGTAAAGGGAAATCTTTTGACTGCCCTTTCCCATCTATCATCTTGCAAAAGTGTACAGCCAAGAGATTTTAATTTCTTGCTTTTTTGTCTTTGGCAGATTTATTCTCATGCTGCACAGCTATTGTAAACACAAGCCTTTTCAAAGGCTCTGCGAGGCTTTATTTTTGTTCCTATCTCTTTTATAAGTATTCCTAGGTCCATTTGTTCCAATCTGGCAGACGGTAAGTAGGTTAAATTTCCCCTGACGTCCCTGAGTGTTTTGCTTGCTTTAGCGACCGTAGGGTGATATTGGTGCAGCTTGAAATGAAACCTGACTTTCACAAAGGTGGCCACACCACCAAGGGCCAAACTGCAGACTGTACTTCATGTTTTTACCTGATCTAAGAGTAGTGACAGCAAAGATGCTTAAAGGGGGAACAGAGCTGTTCAGCTTTATCTCCTGCTGCTGCTGGGCTTTGTGAAGCTGCTGACGTGGAGCTTGCCCTTTGCAAATATAATTTGGGATGCCTGAGCTTCGCAGATCTCCTCTGTGTTTTGTTAAGCCTTTGAGTGCTTTGTTTGAGCGCAGTTGCTTTCAGGGGCGTTGGCTGTTGGTTACAAGCAGGCATGGTTACAGAAGTGCTGGCACTCCTGCCCCATCAGAAGCATCACCTCAGCACTTGCCTTCCCCACTCTAGCAAAATGGTTAAATTTGAAAAGGTGATTGCAGAGAGATCATCTTGTCAATATTGTGTGTGATACAAGGAAAAATGTGTATCTGTCCTGCAAGACTGTGTTCTTCTGTTGGGTATGACAGCCCTTGTGTTTCTAGCACTAGAAGGAAAGTCTGGGTCAAAAATTGCTTCCAACCTTTTGTTTTCCCTTTCTGGAGAGAGATACCAACATCACTGCTGAGTTTGGTGGTAGTAATTTTCACTGCTCCCCCACCCGCCAGCTCTCTCTCACTGGTAATGGTTTGACACTGGAAGAAGCCAGCCATGTTTGCAGACACCTGAGGAATGGTGCAAGGCATTAATACATGAATGCACAGTACAGATGTTTGTTTTCTGTTTTGGACTCAGCCTAAGAGTAAATAATCAGCAGCTCTGAATGGAGCTGCTCTTTCTGAGAGAAGAGGTGAGTATGCTGTCCGAGCACACTGACAAAGAATTCCTTTTGGAAAAAAGCCCATGGAATTTCTAGAAAGCTGGTCAGGGCAGCTGAATACACTTAGCCTCTGCATTGATGTCTGCACGTCCTTTTTCACACTTTCTCCTTTTTGCTTGGTTTCTGTTTTCTGAAAAACAGAGGCCGTGTCATTCCTCAGTATAAGTCTAAAAAGGCCCGTCTAGGTTCTGCTTTATTCCTGAGAACAAGGCACATCTAGATACCTGCTGACTCTTCATGAACAGTTGTAAGAGACCCCACTGACTTCAAATGCAGATGCACTCCACAACATGGTTGGATGAATGAGTACCTAATGTGTGCATGTCCTTGCTGAAAATGTTTACAAAAATTAAATTAGTAATTACGTATGTTGGAAAGCTCTCTGTTACCTAGACTGTCATCTTCAGTTACTCTTGGCACGTTTTCCAGTGTTTGCAATTAATTGCTAATTATTTGTATCTGGGGAGTTAGAAGAAATTAGATATTGATGTCAATGTCCCTGAGATCACTATAGGGGATGACACATCTTCTAGTATCTTTGAAACCTACTGTGTTTTAAGAAATATTTTGGTTTATTGCCTGTCTTCTAATTGACAACAGAAAAGAAAGTCTAGAGTATGAGAGATGGAAAAATCTATATTTTAAAAGGTTTTCTTCTGTTATCTTTGGAGAGACTTAAGAAGTTTGTCTGGATGCATTTCTTGAAGGAAGGTAGTGGTGTGCTTTTGAGGTGTGTACCTTAAAATAAATTATTATCCTGCTTGTAATTACTTCTATTCAGCTATTTTTACTAGTATGCATTTTGTCTAGGGCCATTCCTCACTGTAATCATGAAATGCATGAGTATGTGCAGAAAGGGGTAATTTTGGAAGGAATTTCCTCATCTGTTTGGTGTAATAGATCCAGTACTAATGAAGCATAGCAAGAGCAGAATTTACTGAAGCCGTGTGATGCGACCGTGTAACAGTATGTGCAACAATATATTTATGTATTTTCTTATACACCTCTTTCCATTTTACTGGTTGCATGATATGTAGTCTGATTTTTATTTGCTTTGCCAAGCATTCAGCAGTGTAAGTGGCACATTGTTCTGAACTCCAGTTGTCCAAAGGCTGCATTTCTGGTTTTGAATCTCCCCAAGAAATACATGAGGGCTCTTGAGAGTCCTCCATGGTAGCTAGAACTCTTCTTTCAAAGTCTTCGTGTATCAGCAGCCAGTAAAACACGAATGTTCTGGGATTTCTCCCTTTTTTAATCACGCACCATCCCTAAATCTCCGTGTTGTACACGCCACATCTTCTACATGCCACATCTTGCACTGATGTTAATAAGAACAGCGCCTGCTTGAGAACACCAAATGTAGCTCTTTGGCCAAAGCTTAGGAACTTGCCTGTCTAAAGCTCTGACAGATTTTTGGACACTCAGGGTCAGATTCTATATATGTTTACATACCTGTAGACCTCTGAGCATCCCATTCAGCGTCCATTCGCTTGCTCACATAAATGCTTCTAGAAACAGGGGCCCAGGTTGACTGAGCCAGGCAAGGTCAGAGACCTTTTCTGTGTACGTATCTTGAAACCTCTGTAGCTCCAGTCCCATCATACACACAGGCTTTCAAAGTGGTGTTCAGAGCATCTGAGGCAGCTTCTGTCCCTGAGATCTCTGCATTGCACTGTGGCTCACTCACCTCTTTCTCCATCAAGAGCAGCAGCAAATCAAGGCCGCTTGTCCTGTGGGGTTGCCACCAACTCCTCACTGGTATGTAGGTACAGCCTCATGAGGCTTCCATCTCTTTGAGCACTCTCAGGGAACCCATTTTAGTAATCTTAAAATGTAATCTGTTTTAAACTTTTGTTTAAATTTTAGGATAATCTGAATTGATCAGTTATGTTAGTCTAGAGCCACAGCTACAAATGTTTCCAAAAATAACATAAAAAATAGTGTATAGTTAGGTGGAGCATTTCTGATTCTGATACACTGGCTGTTGACTAGAGGATGTTACCCATGTTATTTCTGACAGGCTTACATTTAATGCAAATCCTTGCTTTCACTGGCTCATCTCTAGGGCAGCTTTCACATTACTTTTTTTTTTTTCTACATCATGTCAAAGTCTTGTCTAGAAACTTCCTGAGGGACTCAGCTCTGCTTGTGATCTGTTATGCACAGTTGGACACAAGCCTGTTTATGGAATAGTCTATTGTATTTATGTTTTGTGTATTTTTTTTCAAGTCTGTTCTTTTTTGCATCTCTTTTCTTCTTGTTTCCTGGTGGGGTTTTGGGAGGGTTTGGTTGGTTTGTGGGTTTTTTTTGAAGATCTTACAAAGCAAATTCAGGGCAGGACCTGATACCAGTATTTTAGTGATCAGGATGATCGTTGGTACTTCAAAAAGTGCAGTGTTAAGAGTTTCAGATTGTTTTTCTTGCTGGAATATCATCCAACATCCAAAATCATCTTTAACCATCCAAACCCGTGTATTTA
The DNA here is from genome assembly GCA_013400555.1 of Jacana jacana. Lineage (NCBI taxonomy): Eukaryota > Metazoa > Chordata > Aves > Charadriiformes > Jacanidae > Jacana > Jacana jacana. Next base: position 24,683 of record VZTM01020251.1, read on the forward strand.
AAAAAAAAAATAAAAATCAACAAACAACTAAACAAGGGAAAACCTAAACAATTGCATTCTAGTGTAGCAAGTAGAATTTCACCTCTCAGAAATGCTGAGCTGCTGTGGTTGGTCTAATAATACAGCCTCTCTGTTTTGTGTAGATGGTTAACGGTCTGGTTTCACAGGCTCTAGTTTGCCAAATAATGCATGTTTTCAATATTGCCATCAGTGCACTATTCCAATTTCCCTTAGTTTAGAAAAGCCCTGAACTGAGAAAAATCCTACAAATTAAACATTTGCTTGTGAGGAATGACAAGGTATAGTTAACTTGTCTGGGCTGAAACTGAAGGCTAGTTTTCCACTGAGGAGATGGGAGAGTTTGGTCTTTATAATTTGTGTGCGAGTCAGCGTTAATATTCCTGTTTTCTTTCAAGTAAATACATGCAGTCTTTCTCGTAATACAATTTCTAGGAAATGAAAGAGCAGGAAAAACATGTTGCCTCCAGGCTGTAAGTGCTTCATTCTTCTCATTGTAATTCTAAAATTAGAGAGGGTACACAGCTTCATTGTAAACTTAGGAAATTATATGTTTTAAAGATTTTCCAAACATATAGTGCGATTTCTCCATTAAAGTATGATTATGAACTTCAAGCTGAGGCAAATGCTAGAATCTTTGATATAGTGTGGTTTTATTCAAATTTAGTTTTTTGTTCACATCATCCTGAGAAATGGTGTGAAGAAAGACGCAATTTTGGAACAAATTTTAATAAACAGCCCAAAGTAACCAAGCCATGATACATAAGCCCCCTGGTAGCTAAGTAAAAGCTAGGCTTTTATTCAAACACTCAGCACTTTAAAAATCTTATTCTTAATAGACTTTTCAGAAATAATTTGCCAGAAAATGTGTTCTTTCTTTAAAAATGTCCTTTGCTGAATGCAGAGCTAGTAAAAAAACCCAGCTCTGGGAAGCTGTGTTGCTGTTGTTACCTCCCCATAGCTTGCTCTGAGTGAGGATGCCAGCTCCTGTATGAAGCATAGCTGGCAGCCTTTAGAAGTGGAGGTAAGAGTTTCTAGCACTTACAAGAGATGCTGGGTTGAAAGAAATGGAGCAAGAAGTCTTACTCGGTTTTCTGGAGGCTTATTGCCCTTACTGTGCTTCAGCCCTGCTCTGAGGGTTACTTCCCTCACTTTGGGCTCTCATAAGCACTTGGAAACTCCTGGGTAAAGTCTGAGCCTGGACCAGAAACCAAACAGTACCAAAAAGGCTGTTTTCCATACCCGTGTTTGAGCACAGCTTGTATATTTACACAGGACTTACAAAGCTCTGGAAAGAGCTTTAGAGAAAAACCCACGAGCAGGCTCTGCTGAATTTGGGGTTACCCACTTGTGTTGAATTCCTCAGCAAATGTTGTTGGAGCCAGAGCATGGTGAATAGCTTGTCCTGCTGCAATTCTTTTTTGTTTGTTTTCACTTGTCAGCCTGCAGAAACACAGCTTTCAAGCCAGGGCAGAAAGTCTACTTTGTCTCAGGTCTTCACTGCAGTACACAGTGAGAAGTATCTGCATTAACAAAATGAGTTTCATTGAGGCTTTGGGACTTTGGGAGACAGTTTCAGCTGTCCACTTGATAAATACAGACTTCACGGAATCACAGAATTGTCAGAGTTGAAAGGGACCTCTAGAGATCACCTAGTCCAACTCCCCTGCTAAAGCAGGATTGCCTACAGTGCATTACTCAGCACTGCATCTGGGTGGGTCTTGAAGGTCTCCAGAGAAGGGGACTCCACAACCTCCCTGGGCAGCCTGTTCATGTACTCTGCCACCCTCACCATTCAGAGGTTTTTCCTCATATTTTAGAATGAAACTTCCTATGATCCAGGTTATGGCCATTGCCCCTCGTCCTGTCACTGGGAACCACTGAAAAGAGTCCAGCTCCATCCCCCTTCAACCCAGCCTTCAGATACTTGTAAACATTCATAAAATCTCCCCTCAGCCTTCTCTTCTCCAAGCTAAAGAGTCCCAGCTCTTTGAGCCTTTCCTTGTAAGGGAGATGCTCCAATCCCTTAATCATCTTTGCTGCCCTACACGGTTCTCTCTCCAGTAGTTCCCTGTCTCTCTTGAACTGGGGAGCCCAGAACTGGCTGCAGTATTCTGCTTGTAGCCTCACTGGTGCAGAGTATAGGAAAAGAATGACCCCCCTCAACCTACTGATCACACTCTTCCCTAAGCAGCCCAGAATTCCATTGGCCCTCTTGGCGACAAGGGCACATTGCTGGCTCGTGGATGGTTTACTGTCTACCAGGACTCCCAGGTCCTTCTCCTCAGTAGTGCGTTCCAGCAGGCTTGCCCCTAACCTATATTGGTGCCTGGAATTCTTCTTCCTCAGGTGCAGGATTCTACACTTGCCCTTGTTTAATCTCATTAGGTTCTTCTCTGCCTAGCTCTCCATCCTGCCAAGGTCACACTGGATGGTGGCACAGCCCTCTAGAGTGTCAGCCAGACTTGAAGAAGCAACAATTCTCTGTCTTCCATGTTTACACAATTAAGTGCTTTCAAAATCCTAAGGCCTGTTCTGGGTTCAGCTGTACACTGCTCCATTGTAAGCAATGAGAAGAGTTAACATGTTACAAGATTACCTTAGTGCTACAGAGCTCCTGGGAAGAGCCTGGCTTTATGGATTACACAAGGAAGACATAAGGTAAAAAAAAAGAATTAAGGGTAGCACTGCCAAGTGCTTTGACTTACCTGGCTCTGGAAGTGCCCAGCTGCGGAAAGCCCACTGTTCCTTGGAAGGAAGATACTTCCTCAGCAAGAAGAAGCAGTCCCATACATTTCTTTACCATTCTCTGATGATCCTGCTTGCTGCATATGAGGACAACCAAATCATGCCTATAATCCTGTGGAGTGGGAAGCTCAGGAGTGGGAAGCATCAGCATGGGGGGTGGCTTGGTAGGGGATTCATGATAAGGAATTTACGTGCCTGAGCAGTTATCAAGAGAGTTGCAGTGAGCTCTGCAACTCAGTGGAATGGAGTGAGGAACGTGTCAGTCTGAGGTAGCTTAAATTGAGACATTGGCATCTGTATGGGAAGAGACAATCTTAGGTGACAAGGTCCTGCTCAGAACTCTCAGATTTGCTGTACTAGCTGTTCTGCCCCCCTTTTACCTGCTTCTCCTTTTGGTGCTGTTCTGGTCCTTTTATGACCCTTCAGCCCTGCTGTGCAAGAGCAAGGCTCATGTAGTTCCTATTTAGTGGTTACTGAGGAAAAAAATGCAAAAGTAGAAGCAGTGGTTCTTGTAGCATTACATTTGGACTAAGGATCGAGCCCCAGACTGTTCCTCAGCCAGATCATTTCATTTTGTGAATGAGGCAGGCTCTTGGGAGGCTCGTAATCCTGTGTTAGTTTTCCATGAGAAAAGGCAAGGCAACCCCCAAATGCTGTCCCAGCCAAATCCTTTTCTTCCCCAGTCAGCTGAAGGAGTTTCACCAGCAAGCAGGTTCTGCTGCTTTCCTGGGGCTTGCTGTGATGACAGCTGCAGCTGAAGGCATGCCACGCTTGGCAAGGAGAATGTCTTCCCCGAAGACTAACCATCAGCTGAGGAGGAGTTGTGGAGTGAGTGTGACAGATAACCATGAGGTTTTTCCGAATGAAGAACAGCACTTGCTTGCCCAGAAAGATGTGTAGGGTTTTTATTTTTCCTCTGTTTCCCCCTGGGCCCCCATCTCAGGAAAATGTTCTTGATGCTGCTCATTGGAATGAGAGCTGTGGTTCATTGCAGTTGAAACCCTGGCCTGCTTATTCAATAGCAGAGCTCCTACCGACTTCAGGAAGACCAGCACAGAAGCTCTGAGACACATAGAATGGAAGGCACAAACACATACATGTTTGAATTGATATATGGTTTGGGATGAGCCTAGAATTGCAGAGATGGAGAATTAGCACGAAGGTTTGGGTTTGTCCCTACTGTACATCCCTATTTATTTCTAAACCAGTTTTTACAGGGCTGAAAGCATGAACAAATAGTGTCAACTTACATAATTTGGAAAGTGATATCTGCTCTCACTCACCAAGGAGACCTGCTCCAGTTGAGGCCAATCCACACTGGGGAGGGCACCACAGCAAAAAAAAAGATGGACAAGAAGCTCTCTCTAAGGGCTTTTTTGAAGCTGGGCAAAGTGGATAGTCTGTGCTGGAAGCTGGTAGCCCGTGGGCTGGCTACTGAGGCAGCGAGGGATGGAGCCAGCACCCCTGGCGGCAGATTTATACAAGGTGAAAATGCACTGGGGCCACTCCTCGCCCCTTCCCCCATAAAAAGAGGCCTCTTGGGAATGCTCTGGGGTCACTGGGCACTGAGCAAACAATCAGTGAGTGGGTGTAACTCAGAGTGCCACCTGGGATCTGGTGGCCACCTAAGAGCACCACAAGGCGCAGGGAGCAGGGAAAGGACATGTAGGAAGGAACTGTTAGTTTGACAGGTGAGTCCTGCTGGTGGTCACATCCCCCTCAGAAACAGCTTAGCCATGGTCTCTGCCCAGAGGAAGGTCATGCAATCAACCTCAACCAGAATGGATGTGGGAACCCAGACAGAGTTCCTGTGAAAGCATGCAGCTGTCCAGGTCACAGGCTGCAGGGAGTGCCAGGACCTTTTACTTGGTATTGGGTAGCAGCTGTAAGATGTGAACAGGTGAATGATCTGCTCAGCCTGGTGGCAGAGCAAAGAGAGGAACGTGAAAGGTTGAAGAGTATCAGAGAGAAAAGGAGCCAGGGTCCAGTAACCCTGGTACCCAGTCCCAGTCAGGCTGGTGGCAGAAGCTTTAATGAAAAGAGTGAATGGAGACAGGCTCATGGTAGGGGCAGCAGACGAGCTCTCCCCTTGCCCACCTCACCCTGTATGGTCCCGCTGAAGAACAGATACGAGGTACTGGTTGAGGAAGGCCAGTCAAGTAAGGAAGTAGATGATGAGCACTTTACACCACAGGTACCTTTTCAATCAAAAAAGCACACACCCCAGATCGCCACCACACCCACAAGGAAGAAAAAGAAGAGTTATAACTGGTGACTCCTACCTGAAGGGGACAGAGGGCCCAGTAAGCTGGGCGGAACCTCCTCAAAGAGAAGTATCCTGCCTTCCTGAAGCCCAGGTTAAGGACATCACCAGGAAGCTTTCTGGATTAGTGAGGTCCTCAGACTATTATCTGTTATTCATTTTTCATCTCAGTGCAGAGGAAGCTGCAACTTGCAGTCCATGAGCAATAAAGAGACTTCAGAGAGTTGGGAGGGATGGTGAGGGAGACTGGGGCACAGGTTATTTTCTCATCACTCCTTCCAGTTGCAAGCAATGATGCTGGGAGGAACAGATGAACCCAGTCAGTTAATACATGGCTCCATGGCTAGTGTCACCACCATAACTTTGGTTTCTTCGACAATGGATTGGCTTATACAGCACTGGGCTTGTTGCCATCAAGTGGGAGGCACCTCTCTCAAAGCGGGGAGAGGGTTATAGCCCAAGAGATGGCAGGGCTGATGGACAGGGCTTTAAACTAGATATGAAGGGGGAGGCGGGTAATAATATCAGGCTTGTCTGTGACAAGCTGTTGGGGTATCTCATCAGGATTAGAGGTATGGGGTGCTAGTAAGGGCCTTCAGCCTGTAGCCCTGAGGCAGGCTGCTGATGCTGCATTACAGTTAAAGTCTTAGGGAGATGAACCAACAGCTCCTGAAGTAGATGAAGTCTACAGAGCAATACCTGTGAGATGCCTCAAGGGGTGTTCCCTTAAGAAAGTGACACAGCTGACAGCACAGCTGAAGTGCCTCTACAGGAATGCACCATGGGCAACAAACAGGAGCTGGCACCTACTGTGCAGCTGGAAAGCTATGAAGCAGTGGCCATAGCTGAAACCTGGTGGGATGAATCCTATGACTGGAGTGTGGCTGTTGAGGGCTACAAGGTGTTCAGAAGAGACAGGGAAGAAAGCAGGGGTGGAGGTGTTGCCCTCCATGTTAAGGAATAGATAGAGAGTGAGGAGATGTCCCTAAAGCCCTACCTGCGGACAAATGAGGGAAGAATCAAAAGTTTGTGGGTGAAGATATTAAGGGGCAGGCCAATATGAGGGACATTGTTGTGGGAGTTTATTATAGGCCACCTGATTAGGGTTGGGAAGTTGATGCAGCCTTTTACAGTCAGCTTGAAGTAGTCTTTATTCTCATGGGGGACTTCAGTCATCCTGATACCTGCTGGGAAGGCTATACAGCCAGACATGTACAGACCAAGAGGTTCCTCCAGTGTATTGATGATAACTTCATGAGTCAGGTGGTGGAGGAACCAACAAAGAGAGGTGTACTGCTGGACATAGTACTGACAAACAAAGAGGGTCTGGTGAAGGACATTAAGGTTGGGGCAGCCTTGGCTGCAGTGATCATGAAGAGAATGAGTTCAGGATCATGGGGAGTATGCACAAAACAGCAAGTACGACTGAACCCTTGCATTTCAGGAAGGCTAATTGCAGCCTCTTCAAGAAAATGCTTGGA
>VZTM01020252.1:0-11492 GCA_013400555.1 Jacana jacana
AAATGTCACATTTTCCTATGAAATTAAAATTCCAAGCAGTACCAATCTTGGTACAGCTTCCAGAAAACTCATAACATAACTGAGTTTGCAGCAAGATTTCTGTGATTCTTTTAAATGTAAAGGATTTGGAAAAGTGACATGGTTTATTGCTCTTGAAGAAAGTGACATGCTCTTAAGATATCAATAAGTGAGATTACATGTATACTGGAGAAAATCATAAGCACATGAGGAAGGATAAGGACCCAAGGAAACAAGTGGTTTAAAATAACCAGCCAAGAGGATGCTTATTTTAAGCAACTCTTGGAGCTTCTTCCTGTCTTAGGAAAGCCGGGCTTAGAAAAGGGAGGTGAACTAGTAGGTAGTAGCAGCATAACTTTCTAGTCATGGTACTGCTTTTGCACTTCCCTCTGCATTACAAATCGCGAATCCACAGTCACTGTTTGAGTGAAATTTTAAATGCCTCATAGAAGTTAGATTACATGTGGAAGAAAATACATATTCACAAATGCCTACCAGCTGTTACACTGCATGAGGTGTGCTCCTGGAGCACAAGTTTAGTTCATCCAAGAAGAACCCAGTTCATGTTCTCCAAGATGCTCTGGGGTGTGAACCAAAGCTGAGTTAGGGGAGATCATAAGAACATTCAGTTCAAAAGTGCATTCTTGATTTGAATGAAAATGCTGTGTTATACACATCCTCCACCTCTGGGCCAGGTACAACTCACACAAAGCTCAGCAATAATTTGCAAAGAAGGCAAAGTTATGGTCGTATTTTGTGTCTCTCAGCATACACACAGGAAGAGCAGCAGGGTTGCACAATTTATAGAAAAGGTGAGCTAAGCTTAGGTGCTACCAGAAGAAAACAATCAGTTTTTCTGCATGTGTAACACTGGGCTCTGAGCATATGAAAATCTTATAAAAAACTTTCTATACTTCTTTGTGCTTGCTGAATCAATTACTGTTGAAATACATGTTTCTCAGAACCAAGCAATGCAACTAACTGAGCATAGTGGGATGAGGCACAGCAATGACTAAATACGCGTAGGCAATTGATGGACCACTGAATTCACTGAATTGCCACAATGCTGGGATTTTAGGAATAGCCACAAGGTGCATCTGTCAAATTGAGATGAGCATTTCCTCAATTTCCTGTGGTATCTAAACCAGAAAGTTTTGGCACAAAGAAATGTTTTAGGTCTATATACAACAAATATATAAAATATTAACGGGCTTGGTTGTATTAAATAAAAAATTATGGCAGTACCCATTTTCCTCATGGCATATCTTAATCTTTTCCTCTTGTAGTTATGCTGCTTGGCTTATTAAGACTTTAATAGTCCACAGGGTAATTTAGTATATATCTTACTTCCAGTTGCATGAGCAGCTAGTGAAAAGGTGCTGTTCATTCACTGAAAATTTGTATCACAGGGGATGGGTAGTTAAATCTTGATTTTTTCCTAGCCTGTAAAGAATGTGTATTTTTAAACAAGCATATTAATTTAGACATGTTGTACGATTACCTTTCTCCACAACAAATATAGATATTTCAGAGATAGTTCAATGGCCATAAAGAAGGAAGGATTTTCAAGAAAGTTTATGGGAAACTTAAAACAAATCTCTTCGGTCTATTGATGTGTTACTGGGTATGCTGTTCAGAATGTGAATAATTCATAACCCAGAACTGTCAGAAGTTAACTTTAAATACCTGAGGAGATATCTATTCAAAGCAGATAGTTTTGGGGTGTTCGCATTTCAGCATGACATTATCAAGAATCATATTTTTCAATGGTAAATTGTCTATGATGCTAAATTTGGTGTAGAAGAATATGGAAGTGTTTTTCATAACGAAAAACTAGAATATGAAGGGAAAAGTAGTGCTTCTGTCACTTTCACAGATAAAAGAGCATGAAGAAAGATATAGAAAAAGGATTTCTGGATGAGACTTCATAGTTAGATAGGCAGGATGATATATCAAAAAGTCATTATGCAATTATAACGCTAATATCGATTTACGCAATATAAAAATCCCAGATGATCCTACTATGGTCAACTATTTTATTACTCTTGGAATGGAAACTTTCCTTTCATTATTAATTTCCTGAAAAATACTTATTAATTATGAAAAAAAATCCTTTGTGATGAGGGGTTAATAATTTGCCTTGAAAAATGAATTTAAAAGAACTACTTGTCCAAGAATCATATTTTTTATTATTTTACTGATAGTATTAAGTGTTTTCTTAGTTCAGAATGTTTTTTGCTTCAAAACTCATGCCTAGTAAAGAATATTTTAAAAGATTAAGCTATGGTATTTTCTAATGAAGTTGAATAAAAATTAAATATACTGAAAATCTGATCATTTAACTTCTGTTTTATTTCATGTCTTTTTCTATGACAAATCATTTCAGATTGGCACTCAAATAGTTTCTTTAATCCTCAACATTTTCAGAAAGTAACCATTATTTTTTCCTAGTTTAATGCAGGTTTTAATTTTATAGGGACCATCACCTCAAAGAATAAATTACAGTGGAGTGAGATTTACAGCAAAGCTCTTTTCCCAGAAGCATGACAATGTAAACTGCTACGGCAGAAGGATTTAAAAGACAAAAGGAATGGTTTATTTTGCAGATGATGAAGGCATAGCAGGAAAAGGAAGTTTTAGACACTGTTTAAAAAGGAGAGAAGGAGGCCTGAGGTATTTAATATGCAGAGTGTTGCAAGTCTGCCCTCTGAGGACATCAGTGTACATTCAGCACAAAAATGAGAGAATCAGCTCAAGTTAGTGGTGAATTAGGAAGGACACAATAGAAAATCTTGCCTCCCCTACCAAAGTCTCCTGCTGAAGTTTTAAAGGGAATTGTCTAGTCAGGAGTTTAGCTTAATGCCAGCTCCTTCATCTTAATATCCATGCTTGCACTTCCTCATAATTCCCATTTATGTTTAAGAAGACAATCTGGCAAAGATGTGGCATGCTACCCATTTCTGTGAACTTACTTCCTGATGATCATCTCAGGACTATAAAAATTTCTGTCTTTTTGGTGAAAAATCTTAGCTTCCCTTCCCTCTCAAATTGTATAACCAACAGCTTTGTTTTATTCTGGTCAAAATTCTAATTTACATCAATTTGTATTTATATCTGAAAATCTTTTTACAGGCAGTTCACACAAGCAATGTGGATATTCATCTAAGTAACCCTGTACATCTAACCTCATTCATCTATATCTTTGCGAGTCACCCTAGGCACTCTTTTTCTCCCTAACAACAAAAAATCAGGAAAGGGAAGCAAGAAACTTGTGTGGTTGGTAAGGGATCTTCCGAAAAGCTGGGGGTGTTGGTGGACAGCTGGCTTAACATGAGCCAGCAGTATGCCCAGGTGGCTAAGAAAGCCAACAGCATCCTGGCTTGTATCAGGAACAGCGTGGCCAGCAGGAGTAGGGAAGTGATTGTGCCTCTGTACTCAGCTCTGTTGAGGCTTGAGTACTGTATTCAGTTCTGGGCCCCTCACTATACGTTGAAGTGCTGGAGTGTGTCCAGAGGAGAGCCACCAAGCTGGTGAGGGGTCTAGAGAACAAGTCCTATGAGGAGAAGCTGAGGAACTGGGCATGTTGAGCTTGGAGAAGAGAAGGCTGGTGGGAGACCTCATTGCTCTCTCCAGCTACCTGAAAGGAGGTTATAGAGAGGTGGGTATTGGTTTCTTCTCCCAAGTGAATAATGCCACGACCTGAGGAAATAGTCTGAAGTAATGGCAGAGGAGGTTTAGATTAGTTATAAAGAAGAATTACTTTACTGAGAGGGTGGTCAGGCACTGGAACAGCCTGCCCAGGGAAGTTGTGCCTGAGATTGTTGGGTATGGTGGTTGTTGTTATAGTGGGGTTTTATTGAGTGTGGTGTCATTAGGGTATGTGGTGGTTGGGTTATTTTTGTTTTGTTTTGGTTTGTTTGTTTGTTTGTTTGTTTACGGTTGGACTCTCAGGTCAAGCCCTCAGGTACTGCAGACTTGGGAGGAATCAGAGGAAGTCTGGATAAAGGAAGACTTTCCCCTGGTTGAGGAAGACCAAATTCGGAAACAGTTAAGTACACTGGATAACTGCAAGTCCATGGGTCCTGATGGGATGCAACCGTGAGTGCTGAGGGAGATGGCAGAAGTCATTGCTGGACCACTCTCCATTGCCTTTTAAAGGTCCTGGAGAACAGNNTTTGAAAGGTCCTGGAGAACAGGTGAGGTGCCCAAGGACTGGAGGAAAGCCACTGTCATCCCAGTCTTCAAAAAAGGCAAGAAGGAGGACCCAGGAAACTAAAGGCTGGTCAGCCTCACCTCCATCCCTGGAAAGATGATGGAACGGCTCATTCTGGGCATCACCTCAAAGCATCTGGAGGAAAAGAAAGCTACCAGAAATAGTCAGCACGGATTCACCAAGGAGAAGTCATGTCTGACTAACCCAAGAGCCTTCTACAAAGGCATGACCAGATGGATAGATGTGGATGTTGTCTACTTTCACTTCAGCAGGACTTAGACTCCTATAGTCTACTCATAGCTAAATTCAGGAAGTGTGGATTAGGTGAATGGACAGTGAGGAGGATTGAAAGGGGCCTGAAAGACAGAACTCAGAGGGTCATGACCACTGACATAGAATCTAGTTGGAGGTCCATAACAAGTGGGGGCCCCAGGGGTCAGTACTGGGTCCAGTCCTCTTCTATATTTTCATCAGTTACCAGAAGGCTCTGCCACCATACAACACGACCTGGACAGGATGAAGTGCTGTGCAGAAAGGAACCTGATGAAATTCAGCAAGGGCAAGTGTAGGGTCCCACACCAGGGAAGGAATAACACCCTGCACCAGTACAGGTTAAGGGTTGACCTGCTGGGAAGCAGCTGTGAGGAAAATGACCTGGGAGTTCTGGTGGACAACAGGATGACCGTGAGCCAGCAATGTGTCCTTGTGGCCAGTAAGACCAATAGCATCCTGGGGCGCACTAAGAATAGTGCGACCAGCAGGTCAAGGGAAGTTATCCCGCCTCTCTACTCTGATTCGGTGGAATCATCTTACATAGCTTTACACATCTAAAAGCTTCCAATCCAATCTTGTTTGTTAGGTTTTTTGGTTTATGTTGGGGGTTGCTTGTTTGTTTGTTTGTTTTTCTCTAATTAATGGAAAGGAAGAGGCAACATCCAAAAGTAAACTCTTACACATCTCTCAGAACATGAGGCTTTGGGGCAGCATGACAGAAATGGTTATGAGATGGTTTAAAACAATTTTTCTTTTTTTACTCCCTGAATCAGCATCACACTGATGGCTCTTGCTCCAGCTTTTCTGCACTAATCACGTCTTACTTTGATTTAACTCTCGTTATTTATGCCCATTGGAACAATTAATTATACTGGCTTTGTGCTGACCAACCAAACACAGAATTTCACTCTTAGTCTGAACTGTTTCTAGACAATACCTACAAAAATTTCCCCCTGATATGTGCAACAAAGACTGTCAGACTTTATAATTCATCACCAAATAGATGAACGTACCAGTGTAATTCAAAGAACTCTACAAAGGCAGTTTTTTCAAATTTGTTTGACTTTATTGTAGGAATGAAACTAAATGATAAATAGCATCAAAAGGATCATTTCTCAAAAATGTAAAATAACAGTAAATAATAGATTACAAAAGAGTACATTGTTGCTATTGACTGGCTTTGATTGTCACCTTTATAAGTTTATGCACTAAGAAAACTATTATTTTGCAGGATTCTTGTTGGCTCAATAGTACATTAAAAGCACAATTGAAGTTATACTGTCATCACATTGCTCCACAACACTGAATCCCACCCCATCACAGAGTACCCTTAAGTGTGCCATATCTAAAGAGCAACAAATATTAAAGATTGTATTACAGTTGCAGTTCCTAGTATATAAATAAATACATACACACATACATACCATACATGAAATCTGACAAGTGAAAAGCTGTATGTTACACTTCCACACAAAGTAATTTAATTTTTCGGTGTTCATATCCATGAATTTTAGCAGTGTATTTAGCAGTAGTAAGGGACTTTAGCAAGAGGTTTTCATTTGCTTTCATTTGATTAATAAAATTTTGCATTTATTACATTACAAATTTCTTCAGTAGCACCTTTACCTAGCTGCTCTTTCTTATTAAATACAGATGTGGATAATTTTGCTGACTAATTTTCATCAAAATTATTTTTAACTGTCTTCAGTAGAGCTTTTGATTTTCATCAAAGATCTGCCCATAAAGTGAGACTGTTGCACTGTAACAAAGAAGTTTTTATCTTATATGTTGTTCTAACACTGTAAACTCAAATCTGATTTTGGGTGTAAACGGCAGTATTATACATCCAAGTAACTTGGTCCATTGTTATCTCTTTTGTAACAAATAAACAGTTTCAATGATAATCCAAATCAAATGCTCAAATTTTATCACTATGATTTCAAAATAATATTTTTTATAAGCATGGACTAGATATAAAATATGCCAGTTGAGACGAGTTTGTATTCAAAAAGTTGGCTAAAAAGAATAGAGATCATTAGGACAGAACTGTCTGAAAAACAGAAAATACCACAAATGTGCACAATGGTCTGAGTTTTGACGAAAGGTCAAACCAGGAGGCACCAGTCACTTAGATTCTTTCAAAGAATGTAATAAAAGAGTGGCCTGGAAAAAACAGAACCTAGTCTGAAATGCATAAGCCTAAAAAATAAGCTGATATTAAAAAAAAAATATTAGTAAGGGTCAAACACATTGAATTCTCACATTCCAGATCCTGAAGAGGACAAAATAAAACTTTCAAATTACCACTAGCATTGCAGATGTACTTCTTTTTTCAAACATCTTTTGTAAAGTTAGCTTACCTATGAAACAAATCAACAGCATCTTTTCACATTTATCTTTTAATATACCAGTGACATTACGCTGCTGAAGGCACACAAGCTCTTCTTTTAAAAGGGATTAAGGATTGCTAAAGAGAAGTCATATTTCAACTTGGAAGTGATTCATACGACCTTGTTGCACAAAATTTCTCACAGAACGTATTTTGGGAAAAAATGATTGTTGCATTTTATTGTGTACTCAGTCAGGAAAATCACATCACAGACTTAATATGTGTCAGCAACAAACTTATTTATTTATTAATCTTAGGAATGCTTTGAGACGGCTTTTGTTTCCCCGATGGTCTTGCACCATTCACTTCTATTGAAAATGAGGATAAACAAGACATTGAGATTTATTTCCTTCTGCGCACACATGATTAGGCATTTATTCCCCAAAGGGGCTGAGGACTTGTCATCCTTGGAGATATTCAAAACCCAACTGGACACAGCTTGGGCAACCTGCTGTAGGTGATCCCACTCTGAGCAGATACATGGACACGGTGATCTCCAGAGATGCCTTCCCTGTTCAGCTGCTTTGTGATTCTATGGTTCTGTGAAGTAGTCACACATAATCTTACCTCAGCTTCTTCCTGCACCAGTGGAGCAGAATATAGTTTGTCCTCTCTAGGAGTACAACAGGCATGAAATTTTGAAGGACAAGGAGCCGGTGGAAGAAATGAACTCTGTTTTCTGGAAAATCTCTAGGATTAAACCAGTCAAGCACACTGAAAGCAACAGATGAGAGAAGTGAGAATACTGCGTGGAAGCGTATGTAAATTAGAAAGGCGACATCCCTAACAGTTGCCCCTAGTACCAATGTTTGGCAATTCAGAGGAACCTTTAAATCTAATACTGTCCTGGAAAGGTCAGCCACAAACACTTGTCTCTTGGAACTGAAGACTTCAGTAAGCACTAGAAGGTATCACTGCATAAAGAGATGGAAAAATCCTATGAAGTTTGATGTGGCATTCTATAATGTTTAAAGAAAGAACTTGCACTTCTTCACAAAAGGGAAAGCATACTTTGTATCCTTTACAGTTCTCATGTTCAAATACGAGTAGCTTGCAAGTGATTTCAAGAAATTCCTAAATAAATAATCAGTGAGGATTCTTACCACATTGCAACAGGGGATGAGAGAAATGGAAACAATAAAACAATCCCAAAGAAATTAACTCAGTGAATACTGAGATATGTAAAAAGGCATCATCAATGAGAGCAATGCAACTGCATCCAGCTGAAGCATGACACTTTCTTGTATTTTATTATACTAAAACACAAAGTCTTTTAAAGCCAGTGGGTCTTTAAACCCTAATACTGAAACTGAAAAGTGACAATTTGAGGGCAGCAAGAGCTCCAACCCTGAACTTGAAACTGAAAAGAGACAACCCAGAGGCAACATTCATTCAAACCCTGATGATCAGTTTGAAAGAATGGAGCCCGAGGGCAAAAAACACTCAGACCCTGTGAGTAAATTTGAAAGGAGAGAGCTTTAGGGCAGGAATTGCTCAGGCCTTAATAATGAGCTAGGATGGACGGATCCTCAGGACAGTCCCCACTCAGGGCCTAGGACTGGAAAGGTAAGGAGTTAGTAAGGGAGACCATGTGCATCCTACAGTCTCTGATAATGAGCATCACTGAACCTCTAACAGTCTATCCATTACCAAATACTGAATTTAAATGAATTCACTGCACTGCATACTAAAGGGTCTGAAATTAGAATGAAGGGGAAAACCAGGAGAGGCAACACAGTTCATTCAAGAATTATGCTACTGCTTTCAGTGTGCAAATTCAAGCTATCACTTTACATTAACAAAACTGACTGGTCAAAGAGCTTGCCTAATGAGAGATATGTCTACTCAAATGGCATTTTCTTTTTTCAGGCTATTCAAGATCTGCAGTAAAACTTAACAAAAGTGACTTTCTCTGCACAATACGTAGGCTACATAACTGCATTTGCTGTTTTGTCTTAGTAGTAATCATATCCAGGTTGCCCAAGTTAGGCATCCTGGTATCTAAAAGAGCATTGTTTCTTCGCCATTAAGCAATCCCAACTTAATAAACCAGGATCCTAAAATTCATATGTAAGGCAGCTGAGTGCGAGAAGCAACCTGGAGGCCTCCAGCAGGCAGCTCAGAGCCCTGACAGTGGTCAACTGCTCTGAAGACTCAGTTTAATAAAAGAGATTTTGGAGTTGTGCTCCTTGAAAGTCCTCTGTGTTCAGCCAATTAGCATCTAATGCCATAAACACCCCCTGGACAGCTATTGATAACCAAGGCATAAACTCTGGAGTAAACCTAAAGAACTGAGAAATGGAATTATACCTCTTTAAATGCCTAATTACTTTCACTGCATGTATCGTTCTGTTACATACTGAATCAGGTTTAGTTTTTTGTGTTTTTTTTTTCCTTTTCTTAAAAAAATACCTCCAATTAAAAGAATGTCCACTTTTCAGAGGCCAATTGCAACTGGTTTTAAGCTATACAGGGGTTTCTTGCTATTTCAGCCATTTCAAATGTATGCTGAGTGTACTCTTTCTTCACAGGAAGTAATAAGATTCCAAACCTTATTCTCATTATTGCAAACTATTTTCAGTTTTAATTTAGAAATGGGATGACTTGTAGGTTCTTCCCATGTCCACAGATTCTCTTTTTTCCTTTTAATGAGGTAGTAGTTGATGCCTCTTATTGGGAATGTCTGACTGTTCTGCTTCACAGTAATTCTTATATATTCAAGAATTATGGAAGTAATCACGCTCTGTAGGAATACATCCCACTACAGCTAGTGATACAGTTCTCAGATTTCCAATTTACATGTTTTAAATTAATGATGGTTTACTCTGCTGTATAATAAAATGGGTAGTTATCACTGGAGCTAATTCATTACATAGTACTTTATTTCTGAGATTCACAGTCTTTCCATGTACAGGACACAAAGTAAGCAATTACAATAAGCATGCATCTGTTAAGATATAAGGAAATGCTTAGAGTTTAGAGACACTTATTGCCATGTAATTTAAAAGACTTTTAAAGAATGTATTTGTCATCTGAAACTGACTATGAAAAAACTAATTTGGGAGAAACTGAGAGATGGAGCTTTATGTACAGTCTCATTTTAAATATAATGTGGATTACATTCACCAGTAGAATCACAGAATGTTCAGAGTTGGAAGGGACCTTAAAGATAGTCAAATTCCATCCCCCCTGACATGGGCAGGGACACTTCCCACTACACCAGGTTGTTCAAAGCCCCATCCAGAATGGCCTTGAACACTCATAGGGATGGGGCATCCACAACTTCTCTGGGAAATCTATTCCAGAGTCTTATCACACTCACAGTAAAGAATTTCATCTTAATACCTAATCTAAATCCACCCTCTTTCAGTTTAAAACCATTATCCCTTATCCTATCGCTACACTCCCCATCTCTCCTGTAGGCCCCTTTTTAGGAACTGGAAGGCCATTATAATGTCTCCCTGGAACCTTCTCTTCTCCAGGCTGAACAACTCCAACTCTCTCAGCCTGTCCTCATAAGAGAGGTGCTTCAGTCCCATGATCATCATGCTCCATAATATTTTCATTTGTACCATTGGGTCAGCGCTGTCTTCAGCATTTAAGGAAAGATCAGACTGATGTTGCCTGGTCTCCAACATAGCATTCAATAGATATCCTTGATATCCTTGAACATACTTTGCATCACTTCTATTTCTTAGTATATGAAAAATTTTAGTATCTTTATCCTTCAGAACACTTGAGAACTGGACTTTGGAGTCTTAGCAGATTAGTTGTAAGCAGAACAGCCAATGCAAATAATCTACCCAAGGAGAAAAATCCATCTACAGAGGGAACTATCATCTACCTGGTGATATTTACAGCTTGCAATGCTGTTAGGGGAGAAACACTGAGATAAGCATTTGAAATAGAAATAGAAAAAGATTCTCAGCTGAATGTGGTAATAATTACCTAGTAAATACTGGGATAATACTTCAAATGACAAAACCTGGAAAAGAGAAGGGAAAAGACTTTCCTCAAATGGTATCTGCTTTGATGTTTTATCATCATTTGGAATGATTAAAAATATGTAAATACTACAATTAGGGTATAGGATGAGGTATTAGAGCTTTTAAAGGGAAACTACAACACTGAACAGCTAGTAGTATTTTTTTAATCCATGTGTGTATGATTACAGTGCTGAAAGAGCAATACAAGTGGAGAGCGTTCTCCATCGGTGAAGAGCTGTGAATTACAAAACCATCAGCCTTTCTCAGAATTGTTAGCAGTGTTCATCTTTACAGTATTTAGGTCCATAGTCAAAGTCAGCAGAGTTGTGCCTTGCTGCAGTTTGCAATAGAAGAACGAGGGTTTTAATATTGTTAGGAGGCTTTTTCCAGCATGTATATGTATTATTATATAGATTTCCTTAATCACTTCTCTTAATTACTACCCTCAACTTAAATTAAGTTAGACTCCAGAACTCAGTTTTATCAAGAAAAATAAATGAACTAATTAATTCTTAAGTGTACATCTATTTCTCTCTTACAGCATTCTGCACTGCAAAATTTATCTAATAAGTTTTGTTAAATATTTCTAACTGATAGATTCTAACTGATATTT
>VZTM01020254.1:0-20260 GCA_013400555.1 Jacana jacana
CCACACTCTTCCCCTTTGCAGCCCAAGATTCCATTGTCCCTCTTGGCCACCAGGTCACATTGCTGGCTCATGGACAGTTTACTGTCTACCAGGACCCCCAGATCCTTCTCCTCAGAAGTGCTTTCCAGCAGGTCCCACCCTCACCTCTATTGGTACCTGGGGTTCTTCCTCCCCAGGTGTAAGACCCTGCACTTTGCCCTCGTTGAACCTCATTAGATTCTTCTTTGCCCAGCTCTCCAGCTTGTCCAGGTCACACTGGATGGTGGCACAGTCCTCTGGAATGTCAGCCAGCCCTCCCAGTTTGGTACCACCACCAAACTTGCTGAGGATACTCTGTCCCCTTGTCCATGTCACATCTGAATTACCTTCTGGAAAAGGTTATTTTTCTCCATGGCCTATAGGAAAAGCTGAGGAAGAGTAGTCTCCTGAGCAGAAGACAAAGTTTAGGTGACACGACATTTTGGCATCTTCAGTAGGACAAATTAAGAACTTGTGGTTTCTGCTACACTGTTCAATACATATTTGAATGTTTATTTAACTGCTGTTTAACAAGGATTACGACATTCACAGAAACGTTTTAACATGTCAACTCTATTCCATTGTCCTTTTAAAGGAGTGATCATTTTCTTCTTCTAATTGTAAGTGTTTATATTCTTGGATTGTTTTAAATATTTACATTTTGCTCTTTCCTTTACATTTTGTTCTCCTCTTTTTTTCCAGTTTTGTTTTTTCTAGTTTACCACAGAGAGTAGAATAAAGGGGAGGAAAAGACAACAGAAAATTGCACAAATCTATTTGACACAGGAGACATTTTCTGCCCAAATTTTTGTTTTCAGAAAATCTGTTATCCCTCGAATAATAAGAACCTGATAAAGAAACTTCCATGAGTTCTGTTTAATGTAGATGGGATAGTCTAAGGGTGACCCCTTGGTCTAACAAAAAACACAGCGTTTCCTAACCTGGTCTAGTCCTTCTGCAGTACTATTTCTAAATAGACTGGTAACAGATTTGAACAATCCTCATAGAGGATTGACATTTGTCAACAGATGCAACTCAAAAATTGACCTCCTTTCATATGGCTGGAATGAAATTGCCCTCTCTTATCTTAGCTGGTGTGTTAAAATCCAAACAATTTCTGTTTCGACTTATTTCAGTCCACGTAGAGGACAGTCATGACTTGCTGACTTATTTGACCCTGAATATAGTGTGATGTTTGCGTCATTGTGACTGACTTTGAAAAGTGATTTTTGTTGATTTCCTGTGCTCAACTTGAAGAACTTTGTAGACTTCCAAAAGTTTTCACCTTTCCTGTATGCTAGGTCTCATGCTGGATCCGGTTTTGAAGCGATACTTACTCTCAAACCTATTTCTCTTTGTACTGATCAGATTCCTGTTTTCCTCCTTGTTTTGTAGGTTACGGTCTTTGGTGAAGCAGTTGGAGAGGGGGGAAGCTTCAGTTGTAGACCTAAAGAAGAATTTGGAATATGCTGCAACTGTTCTTGAGTCAGTATACATTGATGAAACGAGGTGAGTTACCTACAGACACCAGCCCTCCTCCTGTATCTAGCACCAATGACACAAAGTTGTAATTTATACCCCAGCTTGGAAATCTGTTTTAGCCGAGATTTATTGCTCACAGACAGTATGTTTTTAATCCTTAAAGTATCACAGTCTGAGTAGAGCAGCTCTTTGGTCCTTGATCTGAAAGCTGCTTTAAGTTTCCTGGGGCAGGGGAGGAGATCAAAAGCAATCATAAATGTAATATATATTCTCTTGGAGAAATGTTCCAGATTGTGTCCCACTTTTTCTGAAAGTGTCTGAATTCCTACTCCTCAGTTCTTTTTGAATAGTGTTAAATATTTTCACTTGTATCAAGTCTTGGAAATTGAACAAAATTTTGCTCCAGGTCATGATGGATATAGTGGTGAGACGTTGCAGAGGAATTTCCTGCTCTGTGTCATTCCTCATTGCTACATGTGCTTGTAGAGTCACTTCAGGTGACCAGAATGGGAAGGGAGGGGACTGGATGATACTGACTGGGAAGTTAAACATGGCTGTAAATGAGCTCTGTAGGTAGGGCAGAGATGTCAGGAATGTTGGCGAGCCAAAGGTGAGAAGTCAGTGGATGATTACTTGGTTGTATTTGCCCACCTAGGAGCAAGTTCCACAGTCTAACATTTAGCCAAACAAAAGAATAAACAATCTCTTGGAGACTTGTATAGTTGTGTTCCCTTGGGACTGACAAACCAAAGGCTTGAGGTACAATATAGAATATATTAGAATATGAGAGTCCCTTCACCCACCTTTCCCCTCTCCCTCTCTTCTCTAGGCGCTTACTGGACACAGAAGATGAACTCAGTGACATCCAGTCTGACTCGGTGCCCTCGGAGGTCCGGGACTGGCTGGCTTCTACCTTCACGCGGCAAATGGGGATGATGCTCAAGAGGACAGAGGAAAAACCCCGCTTCAGGAGTATTGTCCATGCAGTACAAGCTGGAATATTTGTGGAAAGGTAAAGGCACATGTAATTGCTGTGTTGTAGTAGCTACGGCAGATTGTTCCTGTGGTACTGAATGAGGAATACTTTCATCTGCCTCTAAAGATGTTCCCCCATGGGTCTGGGTAGCACCTTGAAACCTGGGATTGAGCAATAGATTGCAACCTCAAACAGCACACACTGATCTGTTCTTAGCTTCATACAGATGTAATAGCACAGCTGGAATCATTTTGACAGGGAGTATGCACCTCTGCATAGCCCTAGTTCAAGAGTGGCTGTTTTGGAAATCTTCTCAGTCCAGCCCAAGCCTTCTGTCGCCTCCGTACTCCTCTGTAGGCTGTTGTTTCTTATCAATAACTGCTAAGTTCCAAGTTTGACAGACTATTTGTGAATTAAACCTCGCTCTCAGTGAGGGACTCGCTCAGCAAGGAAGTAAACGAGCTGCAGGAGGCTGTTTTCCAGCTGATGGGAATCACTGTGGCCCAAAGAAGGAAGTGCTCAGATAGGGTATGGCACCAGAGGAGGGTTATGGCTCTCCAGAGCCAAGAGTGACTCTGCCTTAATGTCCCTTGCCAGAAGGTGATATAAGGCTCCTGGCTGAAAGTAGGAGGGGGATAAGAAATTCTGTAATTTAGGGAATGGGTGAATTTAATTCTCCAAAGGGTCAGATTTTCTTTTTTCAGGTCTGAGTGTAGAACACGGCAAAGAAAAAGGGGAGTGAAGAAAGACTTCATATGGGGTCATTTCAGATGGGAGAAGAGAACTTCCCATCATCTTATTGATTCTCATCATCAACATTGCTAAAGTGCAAAAAAGGGTGACCTAGAGAAAGGCATTTTAGTGTTTCTTCATTCACCAAGCCTTTTAAACATGGCACGGCCTGAAAACGAGTTTAAACTCCCGTACATACTTCAGTGCTTCGTTTAGTACAGTTGCAAATGTTGATTCTTGCCTTACTCTTCCTGTCTCCCTCAAGCACACAGAGCAAACACCCAAAAGATGCTATGCCAGTCTTAAAAATAATGCAGACAAAAGTAGCAGCTGTGCTGATTCACTACAGACACCAAATGATTTGTGAAGTATATTCAGAATTAGCTTGCATGTGGGCCAGCAAGGACTAAGGGAACTGAAAGAGCAACGTGGTCATCTGCAGCAGAAAATGGGGAACAGCTTGTTTATTTGTTTGTTTGAGTTATCTGAGTGTAGCCTTTCGCTGTGATGAAGACCTGTTACCAGCAGATTCTTTGTGATGTCCTGCCAGGTAATGAAGGTGTGAGATACTGGAGATGGTATAATCTCGGGTTAGTCTGTACAATTAGAACAGTATAGAGAATACTCTGCAATTTAGA
The DNA here is from genome assembly GCA_013400555.1 of Jacana jacana. Taxonomy (NCBI): domain Eukaryota; kingdom Metazoa; phylum Chordata; class Aves; order Charadriiformes; family Jacanidae; genus Jacana; species Jacana jacana. The sequence continues at coordinate 3,847 of VZTM01020254.1, forward strand.
GACAAGAAGGAAGGAAAAAACCCCAGATTGCAGTCAGCGTTTCCTGGGCTAAATCAGGTCTCCTGTAATGGTCTGTTGCTTTATGGTTTTTGTGTGTTTGGGTTTTTTTTTTTTTGTTTAATTCTATTTATGGGTTGCCTTGTTTATTTTATCTTGGTAGGATGTACAGACGGACTTCAAATATGGTTGGTTTGAGCTACCCACCAGCTGTAATCGGAGTGCTGAAGGTAATCCCAAATGAAAGGTGCTGGGGGGGTTCTGTGTAAAGCACCAAGATAGTGCTGCAGTATTTGACTTGGTAAGGGGGCCTTGCTACTTGCCCTTTCCTTCTTCTTTAGTTCACACACATTCATCATGCACTGGTCTAAGGGAATACCCTTTCAATAAAGGAAGGAATAGATTACAAATCAATTTCCAGGTTATGAAGGTTACAGCTCTGTTTGAGATTATGGTGATTGAGGGTATGTAACATGATGGAATCAATTGAAACCTCCCACAGGGAAGGAAAAAAACACTGATCAAGAGGGTTGGAGAAGGAAAAGGATGAGTTTCTGAGAAAGAAGGGATTTTCTCACATTGCTCTGCTCCAGGTCTTCAAGGTGACAATTACTTTAAGAATAATGACCTTTTTGTGAGTTTTGAGGTTTCAGAGGAAAAGGGATGAGTCATAAATAGTCAGAAAAAAAATAAGGTTTAATCCATGGGACAAATGCAAGGTTCTTGACTTCAGAGGAGTCAAGACTACAAACACAAGTTAGCAACTGACTGCCTACACAGCAGTTCTGCAGTTTGCTTGTTGCAGGTGGTTACACTGTGACATGCAGCAGTGAAAAATAGTGATATGGTGCACAGGGACATTATGTGTAAGGTTTGTGAAGCAATCCTTCCGCTTTACTCCCTGCTGAGAAGACCTGCAGTTAAGTTAGTGAATCCTTTTTGGGTTGGATAGTACAACTCATTGAAGAATGTAGAGGAATTGCAGGTCCACTGAATGCAAGAAGAATGATCAAACATGCCTTTCATGCACAGAATCATGGAATCTTCATGGTTGGAAGGGACCTTTGAGATCATCAAGTCCAACCAACTGAATCAAAACTGCCATCCACACCTTTCCCAGCTGCAGGTTAACAATTGTTGACTCTGTTCCTGTAAAACGGATCTAAAGTTCATTTCTATACCTATGAAAGTTCTGTTAGAACTACACCCCATAGTCAGCTTATGGATGGACATGTCTGTAATGGTACCTCTTCTCCTGAGGTTCTCAGCAGTAACAAGGCACTGCACGGTGCAACAGCGACTTTCAGCTGACTTAAACCTTACAGAATCTCTCTCCTCTTTCTATGTTTGTAGATGATTAAGGGTCGTAAAGAGAACCGATCATGCTCGAGTGAGTTAAAATGCATCAGCAATAACAAAGGCATTGACTACTTTTGCTGAGGGTGAAATAACACCCTCATGGCCACTGTGCACTCTGGGATGCATTTTTTTCCAAAGCTATTTTAAGAACATGTCTTTGCCTGGATGGCCTCAGGGTTCATCATGGATGTGGTAGAAACAGGAGCTACTTATTCTGAAGAAGGCTTCTGTCTTTGAAATAATACTTAAATTTCTCGGTCCCATCTCCTGCCTGGAGAATGGCATATTTGTTGCCTGCTTCAGTCCAGTACAGTCAAGTGAAAATAAAAAAGCCTTCCAGCTAGCTGACTGCTTGGTGTGCTCTGCAAAATGAGCTGGTGGTCTAAGCACACAAAAGGGTATAGGAGTGTACCACACACACGTCTTCAGCCGGTCTGGATTGCCATAATCAGCATTCCCCTCAGACTCGTGGCAATAAGGACAAGGATTAAGATGACAGGGAGTCAAAACTAACTTAGTTTGGAACCAAACTCCTTTTTGTTGCCGTGGTCAACAGGACGTCTGCACTGAATGACTCAAAGCTGTGGAATCACCTTGGCAAAATGAGGTTGATTTTTGTAAAACAATTAAATACTGCAACTTCAGCAAAAAACATGGGTGGCGTGGTGCCAGTGCCAGCCCTGGTGTATGGTCTCTTCTCACTTTTCCAGTGAATGAGAAGTGAGGCAATTTTTTGAACTGGTTGCACAGCTCTCTTTCTATGCTTATATATTGGGTACCGATTATCCTACTGTAGTAGCCAGTGGCCTTTTTGCATGTGATCACGTAGGACCTGTTGCCACAAAAGGAGCAACCAGCCTCGTTTTCCACTTGAACAGTGGCCCTACAGTTGGTACTGTATACCAAATACCACGCCACTGTCTTATTCATACAGAGGTGTTTGAATAAGTTCATCAATGTACCCAGTAAGCTGTGGTGAACTCCGGCTCATTCACTGGTGTAGAGCTACAGACAGAGTTTCACATTGATGAGCTGCTGAAGTGGTACCCACTTGTGAATTTTTCAGCCTTCTGTGGTGCCTGTGCTGTCACAGGGATATTTTCTGGGCTAGCCAATGTACAGGTGATGAACACAGAACCTGTAGTGTCTTACAATGTCTGCAGTACAACCTTCTGCTTGTCTGTGGCTACAAAGATACCGGGCTGTTCAGTAATGTTGAGCAGAATTACATTTATTCCCTGAATCTGCTTGTTGATGTATAAAAGAAATCAAGTCTCCGAGGTGAAGGACAGACAGAAAGAGCATTTGGGAAGAACTGGTATTTCCCTTCATCTCTAGGTTCCCCCAAGCAGAGGAGCAATGGCCCAAAAATAAGGGCCCAGGCCTGGGAAGTAAGTCTCCTTGGATCTGTTTGCAGTTCACACCACATTGGGTGTGTGGCTTTAGAAGAGCTTATGACACTTGAGATGAGGGTACAGGACCAGCGACCTAGAGACTTGTGTAGCGCAGAAAGTTTCCCATCCCTCGCTTCTCCTGCTCTCCTTAGGGAGAAGAGAGAGCTTTTCTCCTCCATCACGGGACATCCATGGAATTCTCCCTCCCTTTGGCTCTCTCCCCGATGCAGGAGTCACTTCTGTGATGGGTGGTTGGTTGGTTGGTTTCTGTATAAGGTTGTAAAATCCACCAATTCTCGAAGCAGAACTGGTGTTTGCTGCAAGGCTCTCAGCCATCCATGATGCTTTCCTGCTTCTGTTAGGAGGACTTTTGCCCCAAGTTACTGAGGGTAAAGCGCTGCTTCATTAGTGCCAATCGCAAAACTTTCTGTTGACTCGACAAGAGCACGGAGGGATTTCTCCTTCAGTCAGATCTAAGCAGCTCGACTGTGACACTTGCCCTCTATGTGCTTAACCGTTATTTTGTGCAAAAAGAACAGTTCTGATGTACTGTTCTGCAGTTCCACAGTTTGATAGACTTTACCTGCTGCGAGAGCACAGCGTTACCTGCCGGACAAACCCCTTGTATTTCGACAACAGAAGATTGCCTTACAGCGAATAAAATTGCACCGTAGGTGAGGCCTTATTTTCAATGCCATAGGAACCAAAAGTAAATGATTATATATGTGCAAGTGTTAAATTAATTTGCTTCATTGAATGAGATAAGTGATTACACACCCAAAAAACCCTGCTCAAAACCTAGGAAAATACTTAAAATTGACAGAGTGAATGCTTTGGGTATTATTTTTCTTGCCCGTTTTCTAAGTTTCCTCAAGGGCTTCAAAAGATGTTTTCTTGGTGGAACTTTTTCCTCTCTTTCTTGTTTTTCCTCTTCAACACCTTCTGAAAGTGCCAAAAAGCTGCAATTTGTGATTGCTTTTCAGTGACTTGGGCCACAAATCATGTCTGGAGAAGCTTGACCCTGACTTCAGGGTATGGGCTCCACACAGCTTGTGAAATCAAAGGCTCCTCAGGCGATCTACTGGGAGAGGTGAAAGCAGAGCTGAATCTTCAGCACCCTGGGCATTCACTCATGGATTAGCCTCTCTGTTGTCCGTACTTCCACGAGGACCATGCTCTGCTGTGTAATCAGCACCGTGCAAGCCTTGTCAGGATCAGCCCACGCTGGAGAGGGCCATTGCCCAAGCGTTGGTACTGCATACCAAATGCACTAACCGTATAGCCAGTGTACCCAACCAGAGTGCTGGTCTTGTTCAGAAGATAAGAAGCCCTGTAGCTGTGCTGATGGGTTGGGTGTTGGACCACCAGGCGGTTAGAGGTCACTGTCAGTTTTACTTGGAGTCCTTACATGGGACATGGCCATGGCAACAAACAGCGAGGGTGGATTGGGCTTTAAGAGCTCAGTAGATAATTGTAATTTACCATTATTGCTAAAAAAGATGGCAGTTTTTTGGATGGACTCTAATCCTTAACAGTACCCAACATTACATCTGGCCAACACCTTTTCTTGCACTGAGAGCCACCGCGTGGGTGAAAATTAGATGTAGTCATTCTTTCTTGGTGCAAAGTGCCACAGGGAAATGGGAAGTAAGCTGCAATATTGCTGGGAGGGGAGGGAAACTTCAGCCTGCAGACATCAGTCTTTAATACACGCTTTAAGGAGAGTCTTTTGGATAAATCCCTGTGGGAAGTGTGTCAAAGTTTCCAACAGGCAAGAGGGATTGAGAGCTGTGATTGATCTGAATATCATTCTTCTAGCTGTAACTTCTTCTGCACCTCTGCTCTTTCTTCCTAGGAGAGGAGAGGAAGGTTCAGAGGGTTTTAGGAACATCCAATTCTGAGATCAAGGAGCTTTATCTTGCTAGATAATGAGTGCTGTCAACTCCCATGGCCTTCCCTCGAGCTGAGATTTGAACTCAGCCTTCTGCAGGAAGGTTTTTACCTTATACTTTAGCTTTATGAGCTTGGAAGTGAACTTTCCTTCCTCGATTTCTTTACTGACTGGAACATTTCTCAGTGGAATTAGATATTTACTCTTCTTTTATAAAGGTTGGTTTTTTATGTCATTGTTAGCACTTAATGTAACTTAATGAACTTCTGCTCTGGAGTTTTCTGAAAGACCTGGTGGATTCACTGATCTGTAACAAAAACAAACAAGAAAAAAGGAAAATTAGGGTTATGCTGTCTTTGGGAAGTTTATGGTGGAATAATCACAGTTGAGAGTTAATACCAAAATCAGAAGGAACAAAGGTGCTCTTTGGGTCTAGCAAGACAGTTTCTCTAATTCGTTACTATTTTGGCTGATTGAACAGTAAGTGGGATAAATATAGCCACATGCACCTGTATTATATTTTTTTTACTGCAAAAACCATAGCACCTTACTCTGTTTTAAGCACCAGTGAAGCATTGGAGGGGTTTGTTCACAATTAAAAGTCATAAGGACTCCTTAGGGACAGAAAAATGCAGAGGGCTTGATATCATTAAACAGTGTATCTTTGTTATTCCTGTTTCCTTCAAAGTTAACATTTTTCATAGAGTTTTCATGGCATGTGGGTAGGGGACAGAGAAGAGTAAAATCAGCCACAATAGGACCGTTCCAATATGTCAGGTACTAAAGTAAAGCAGGATTCTTATCTCTTTGGGTTCAGCTTTTGCTGATTAAATTCTGCTGTGGAGAATTGCCATGCTCAGAATAAACCCCGGGTACACGTGCTCCCAGTGGAAGCTTTTCAAAACCCAAGTGACTGGTGAGCGAATGGGGCTCTGCTTTCGGTAAATGGAATTGAAGAAGTTAAAAGAAAAATAAAAATCACCAATGTAACTCTCTGTCTGGGGACGTGAAGGGCTAGAAATCAAACTGTCATGTTAACAGGGATGACCGTATTTACTGCCTTTTCTACCCACTCTTGCAGAACGTAGACAAGTGGTCCTTTGACGTGTTTGCACTAAATGATGCCAGTGGGGATCATGCACTGAAATTCATTTTCTACGAACTTCTCACACGCTATGATCTGATCAACCGTTTCAAGGTCAGTAGTCAGAAGATGGGTCTCCCATCTCGGATTTTGTTCAACTTCCCGCTCACCCTGCTCTGTTCCATTCAAAATGCAATTTTAGCCGGGCTTGAAGGCTTTGCGGATGCTGCGCTTTCCCCAGTAAGCAAGACCAAACGTTGTTTAAGTAGTAGTTTTCATTGTAATGGGACACCATGGAGTAGGCAGGGTTCCAAACAGGCTGCCCTGTGAAATCCCTGGGAAATACTCCATTTGATCCCATGTGAATGGTGGTGTCATTCTCCTGAGGTTTGCAGGACTCTCGAGCATGCAGGCAAAAAAGGAGAGCTTGAATTAAAATTCAAATTCATCCAAAGCAGCGTGGCCAGCAGGTCACGGGAGGTGATTCTGCCCCTCTTCCCTGCTCTGGTGAGACCCCACCTGGAGCACTGGGTCCAGCTCTGGAGTCCTCAACATAGAAATGACATGGACCTGTTGGAACCGGTCCAGTGGAGGGTCATGAAGACAGAGGGGTGGAGCCCCTCTTCTATGAGGACAGGCAGAGAGAGTTGGCATTGTTCAGCCTGGAGAAGGGGAGACCTTCTTGTAACCTTTCAGCACTTAAACTGGGCTTCTAAGAAAGATTGGGACAACTTTCTTAGTAGGGTCTGATGCATTAGAACGAGGGGTAATGGTTTTAAAAGGAAAGATGGGAGATTTAGACTAGACACAAGGAAGATTTTTTTGTGTGATGAGTGTTAAAACACTGGAACACATTGCCCAGAGAGGTGGTAGGTGCCCCATCCCTGTAAACACTCAAGGTCAGGTTGGATGGGCCTCTGAGCGTCTTGACCTTGTCCCTGCTCATAACCTTTAAAAGTCCTTTCCAACCCAAACTATTCTATGGTTGTTTCAGAGGTTTGCAGATACAAATGCCGTGTATCTTTTCCTCCAGCTTTTAACAGGCTTAAATTTGGATGGCAGAAACTTTGCTCTCTGATCTTGACCATTGTCCACACCTAAATAATCTTCTGTCCCTTTCTCCAATGACACTTCCACTCCCTGGGGGTCCCCGCTCCCTTTGGCTGGAAAGGGTTTACAGATCTCTGGCTCCTGTACTTCTTCAGGAACTGCCCGTGCCTGATGAGAAATGTGTGAAGAAGGTAACTAGTCTGAACTGCACCCTCCCCTGATACATACCCACCAGGAGAACAACAGTGCTCCAACAACTGTGGAGAGGCGAGCCTTTAGGGTATTTGCCGTTTGAGCAGATCAAAGTGGAGAATCCATGCTGCCACCTGCGTATGATGCAGCCAACACCAGCTGTGTGGTCTCTGCTCTAGAAACCCCCTGGGTTGCATTTTCCCAAGCCTATGCACTTCTACCCTTGGAGTCAGAAAAGCCTGGCAACCCATGGGGCAGGCTGGAGTTTGCCCTCAAGAAGCCAGAGGTCTGATAAATGACGCTTCTCTCAGTAGAGGATCTCAGACTCGCTGTGTGACGTGTTTCATTAGGAAATCTTGAATGTGATTAGTGAAGCCAGGGTACATTCCAGCAGGTTGTGGGGGTAACAGAGACACTGGTGGCCCAGTTAGAAATATTTCTCCTGCCGAAATACTCAATGAAGTGCTCCCTGTTACTTTTCACACTGCATGTGTCTTCCAGACATTTTGTAGTATGCTTACGTGTGGGAACCATTCATCTCTAGTGTGATTAGGGATGGGAAGCCAGTTTGAGAAGTAACCTGCTCTCTCTCTGAGTGCCTGTTTCGGATGTTTTAGCATGTGGTTTATTTGTGAAGTGCAAACTGCTCTTTGGGACCTCTGACCAAAATGCTCTCCTCCAAATGCTAGCCATTAACGGTGATTATTTTGTTACTGACTGTGCTGCTTTCCTCAGATCCCCATTTCTGCCCTGGTGTCCTTTGTGGAAGCTCTGGAGGTTGGCTACAGCAAACACAAGAATCCGTATCACAACCTCATGCACGCAGCAGATGTGACACAGACGGTCCATTACCTCCTTTTCAAGACAGGCATAGCAGTAAGTACAGGAATTGGCATCCTGGACACCTAATGAGATTACAGCAGTTTGGGCTCATTAAGGAGATTATGATTATCTACAGTAGAAACTGTTTGCACTGTAGACAAATACCATTTGATATGGCTGTACTGACGGCAGTAGAGATTTAGGACTATGTAGAAATAGGAGGTAGATAAAGATGTACCTCTTTTCACAGTGACCTGAAAGAGGATGAAGAGGATGAAAGAGGAGGGCCATGAAGATGCTCAGAGGGCTGGAGCGCTGCGAGGACAGGCTGAGAGGGTTGGGGCTGTTCAACCTGAAGAAGGCTCCAGGGAGACTTTATAGCAGCCTTCTAGGACCTGAAGTGACTACAGGAAAAATGGGGAGAGACTGTTTATCAGGGACCGTAGCGATAGGATGAGGGGGAACAGTTTTAAACTGGAAGAGGGGAGATTTATATTGGATATCAGGAAGAAATTCTTTCTGTGAAGGTGGTAAGACACCAGAACAGGTTACCCAGGGAAGTTGTGGAGGCCCCATCCCTGTAAGTGTTCAAGGTCAGGTTGGATGGGGCTTTGAGCAACCTGGTCTAATGGGAAGTTGGGTTGGAAATAGATGATCTTTAAGGTCCAACCCAAACCATTCTATGAGTCTGTGAAAACCCATTCCCAAGACCTAGCAGGGCCATATTGTCCATAGTGATCACTTCCATGTAACTTTATTGTCATTGCAACAAACAGTGTCTAAAAGAGGATGAATGGGAAACCCAAGCTCAGTTTTTCACTCTGCCACGGATCTCTGTGTGGTTCTGCCAAGACACTTTGATTGGATTTAATTTCACCTCATGTGAAAAAACAAATTGTCTAAGCTTTCTTCTTACTTTGAGGAGTAAGGCAGTACCTCCAAAGGACAATTAATTCCACTTCTCTGTCAATGAGAAGAGCCATGCTCTGGAGATGCTTGGACATGCTGGAATGCAAGACTTTGGTTTCAGAAGACATGTTGATGCCATTGCTTGAACTTTTCACTGGAATGAAGACAAAGACTTGCAAAAAAATCATACAATAGGATAGAACAAAAATAGCCCTCATTTATCTTGTTTAACTAGTTATTTGCAATGTGGAAAAACTACTTTTTTTTTTTTTCAAATTTAAATAGTCTACATAGTGGTAATTTGTTCTAGCCTCAAAGGGAAGAAAGAAACGTCTGGTTTATCTTTGCATGGTTCATTTGCCTTTGTCATCCTCATGTTATTTACAGTCTCTCAACAGTTTTATTCCAGGCTGCTTTTTTCTTCTATTTCCTTTTCAATTAAAAAATCTTCTTTCCCTGTAGTCATATTCAGTGCCTGAAATCTCTGTAGTTTTCCTGTTATTTCCTTTCCCAGGATTATGCCTTGCAGTGAATTTCTTACACTTTACTGTTTGAACTAGAATATTTTGGTTTCTCTCATAGGTCTAATGTTGAAGCAGAATTTGGCATTACGCTGATGTTTATCTCTTAGAGGCCTGGTAGAGAAATGTGATGTGTAGGAATGGCTTCCAAGAGCTGACACTCTTTTTCCTCATTTCATTCTTTATTTAATTCTGTTGTTCAGCTGTGATTATTGCTTCATTCAGTATTGTTTTCTGATTAATTATTATAATCAGTTAGGACTTACAGTATGATTTCTTTGTGAATCCAGACAATGAGTTGCAAATGGTAGAAGCCAAGTGTTCTTTCTCTGATACTGTCGATAATTATAAGACAATATATCCTGTAGCAGACCTGTAAAACTGCAGAACTTCTGCCTCATCTGTTGGGACCAAGAGGACCTGAGATCTTCCTCTTCTCTTGACTGTTGTGATTAAGAAGCAGATCACCATGAGCTCTGAAAACGATAGCTACTTTGGAATAAAAGACTATAGACTCCAGGGAAGGAGGCAAGGGAATTATTGCTGGCTTTGCTTTGTAGCATTTTCTTGGAGATGGATCCATCTGGTTTGTTAGATTTGGAAACTTCTCTTTCCTCCTCCTTTTTCTTTCTGTAGGCATCGATCCTTTTGTTTACATGCCAATGACTTGCTGTAGTGGCTAATTCTTCATATTTATTGTATGTTTGTGAAAGACAATCAGGCTTCATTACCCTCTTTTTGTTTCTGCTCTGGAAGGCAATACTTGTTCTTTCATGCCATCTTCCTGCACCATCGCCCACCCCTATAATCACAGAAAGTTTGAAGGTTTTGTTCCGGATTGCTTTTGTCAAGCCTTTAGAAATGACAAACATTCACATTTCCTCGCTTTTTTCATCCTGTGACAGTGTCGTGCTGATTTCTCATTAGTTCCTGATGGCTTTGTTCTCTAGATCTCGCTCTCTGTTCCCAGGATGAAGTCCATCACAGACTAGACAAAAGTAGCATCGCTGCTCTGATGGAGGTCGCATCCATTCTCGCCACGCTCTTTGCCATCATGATTGTTTTCCCTCGCAAGGTTGTAGCAGGAAGAAGGGACACAGAAGTTCCAGTTCCTTACCTGCAATCATAGAATCACAGAATTGTCTGGGTTGGAAGGGACCTTTAAAATCATCTAGTCCAACCATCAACCCATCAATTTAACTCTGATAAAAAAACCAACCAACCAACCAAAACAAACCCCAAACACTCTACCCCCCCACCCCATCACTAACCCATGTCTCTCAGCACTGGGTCAACCCGGCTTTGCAGTCCCTCCTGCCCTGGGCAGCCCATCCCAAGGCTTCAAAACCCTTTCCATGCAAACATTGCTCCTCATCTCCAACCTGAACCTCCCCTGGGGCAACTGGAGGCCGTTTCCTCTTGTCTCATCGCCTGGGACTTGGGAGAAGAGACCGACCCCCACTGGCTACACCCTCCTTTCAGGGAGTTGGAGAGAGCCAGAAGGTCTCCCCTCAGCCTCCTCTTCTCCAGGCTGAACACCCCCAGCTCCCTCAGCCTTTTCTCACAAGACTTGGTCTCCAGACCCTTCACCAGCCCTGTTGCCCTTCTCTGGACCCGCTCCAGCCCCTCAATGTCTTTTTTGTGGGAAGGGACCCAAAACTGGACACAGCCCTCCAGGTGGGGCCTCACCAGTGCCCAGTCCAGGGGGATGATCCCCTCCTGAGTCCTACCTCCCCACGCTGTTCCTGACCCAGTCCAGGATGCTGGTGGCCTTCTTGGCCACCTGGGCACACTGCTGACTCCTGTGCAGCCCACAGTCCATCAACACCCCCAGCTCCTTTTCTGCCAGGCAGCTCCAGCCACTCTGCCCCCAGCCTGTAGCACTGCAGGCAGTTGCAAACCTGGTTTTAATTTGTTGTACTTACACTGATATGTTTAATGCCCACAGGTCACCACTGTAATCCCAGCCTGTATCTTCAGTGGTCTTTCTCCAATGCTATTAAGATGTTTAATACCTTTCCTCGGGTGTATTGCACCCTATTTGAAAATGTACATTACCCTGAACATGTTCAACAAGCAAGGCTTGGATAGGTCATGCTGTCTACGTCTTAAGAGTTGGGGTAGGAGACCTCAGGCACTGAGCCCATTGCCTTAGTGCTGTTACTTAAGACTTTGAGTCCTCAGATGCTGTTGGAGTGGGACTTGTCAGACGAGACCCAGAAGGTCTGAAGTGGCTGCACTAGACTAGCTGGTGTGTCCCCTAGTGGTTCTGTATGTGTCCTCTAGGTTGGCTCTGCCAGTTCCCGAGCACTCCCACCTGACTTTTTTCTGTCGTTTGCGTTCTCTTATTTCAGGAAAGGGCTGAGCATGGTTGTGGAACTGAAGTCCAGATCCGTATGTGTAGCCTGGAAAGCTCAGTGCCTTTTTCCCCCCATTGCAGTTGTCTGTTGTTGTTGCTTGAAAGCTGAAGTCGTGTTCTTTGTCAGCTATAAAGCATTCCTTCTTCATGAGTCACACCTAGAAACAGAAACATCACAGATTTCTCCATGCTGGCCGTTCCTGTCCTGGAAAACTTGTGTAGAAATGAGAAAATAGGTTTTTTTTCCCGTCTTTGCCCATTTCTTGATCTCTTCACACCCCTCTCTCTCAAAGAAAAAGAAAAATTAAAAAGAAACAATCAAGAGCTAACTTGGTGATGGTCAGTGGCCTTGTATGAAATACCCCTGGCCAATGTTTTTTCAGCTGCATCTTTATTTTAAGGAGGTCTTTAGCACTAAGGCTTGCTTCATTCTTCACTGGTGAAAGGCAGGGGGGGAGCTGGACGGGTCACTGTGTGCAGAGGCTCACCTTTGTCTGCTGTCCCCGGCACGTGTTTACAGACCAGTGGTGACCCCTGAGCTGCAATAGGTGTGTAGAAGAGATTTACAAAACCACCCTGCCTTGACTGGGCTCTGAATGAAAAGGCAGCTCATACAAGGGCATCAGCCAAAAGGTTTGCAGGTTGAGAGTGAGCCATTACAGAAATAGTTGGCAATCCCCATGGTAAAGGTTTTTTCTGATATACTACATTGAAGCATTTGGTACAAATATTTACATCATCTACAGTATCTAGAGTCTTTGTCTCCTGTGCTGTTAATAGCGCTCCATGTGTGCTACCAGAGGAAAACCAGACAATGATTGATGGACTCAGAGGAAAATTATTGAAAGAATCTGAGTCATTTAGAAATTGAAATCAAAAGTGAATTAAGTGTTGAAAAATAAGGCCTTGTCTAGGCAATTAGGAGAAAAGAAACCTCGGGGCTTTCTCAAATGTCCCTATAAATGAGAAATAACAAAAGGTTGTGCTCCCTGTTCTCGTCACAATTCACTGACAAATGAAGACTTTTAGTCACTGGAATATGGTGACGTTCCTTCTGTATTTGAGGTGTTGCTACACAGGTCATCTGGGGTGAAAACACACACCCTGGTGGTGTGTGCTTACCTGCAAATGTGTCATTAGGTTCTACTTGAAGAATCTTGATTTTCTTGAGGTTTCCCTTTCTCTCTGCCTCACACATGGCGTTTAAAGAAGGGCCCATTTTCCCCCTGCCCTGCCTTGAGCCTTCCTGGCTGCTGAACCCAGTCTGCTGAGGTTCCATTTATTCAGATGATGCTTCGGGGCGAAGGCTGGTTCAGCTCTTGTGTATGAACGGGAGAAGTTTGCTTCACAGCAGCTGGCAGGCTGGAGGGGAAAGGCAACGATGTGCAGTGTTGACTGTCAGCAGGGGATAACTTGCCTTCAAAAAACAAAAGCCTTAATGCCTGGGGAAATGAGAGCTTACCCAATTGCTCTGCAATCTCTTTGCAGCACTGGCTGACGGAGCTGGAGATCTTCGCTATGATCTTCGCGGCTGCTATCCACGACTATGAACACACTGGAACCACCAACAACTTTCACATCCAGACCCGGTGAGGCCACCCTACATCATGAGGAAGGCTTGGGAAATGGAGGGAGGAGCCTTTGGAGAATGATAGCCTAGCCACCTAGAAAAGTGCAGGAGCTTTTGCTTTCAAGTGTTACAAGAGGAAAGTTCACTTCCTTAGGTTGCATTTGATTTTCTCTTGCTTGACCATTTACAGTGGAATGCATGTATTCTGGCTTCCTGAGCATTGTCCCGTAGTAATCATCCGGGAAAAGGAAAGTCCCAAAATCATTTGCTGTAAATGGCTGTACAGAGTGATGGCTTTTGATGAAGGTATAGTTTTGGAGGAGATACTAGAAATCAACAGTTTTTTCCCCGTGTTGAATTTGAAGAATCAGACATTAGCTGCGTAAGCCAAGCTCAACTATGTCTCTCCTCATAAGTGAACACCATGGACACCAACACTGCACACACTGTTTTCACCTTAGTGGAAAACCTCCCCTGCAGCAAGGGGATATGCTTACTGTCACCCGCTCGGCGATGTAAAGTCTTAAAGCTTTGTAAATTAGTAGTAATTGGCCCCCACTCCACTTGCAGCTTCATGCACACAAGAATTCAGGAGCTCCTGTGTCTCCCACATGCTTACAGAAGAATTCAAGGAAAGACAGTTGCAATTGAATTTCTGTAAAAACTGACCATCGGAGAGTGTAAAATACCAGGAGAGGAAAATAGACGCCGCTTTCTGGGAAACAGGGCTGAGCGGGGACTGTAGCAGATCACACTCACCCTCTGTTGCCTTTAACTCCCCACAAGAGCTTTCTCTTCAGGCCAGTGTAGCCATTCATCAGTCACAGATCCATTACCTGTCTCTCAGCTCTCACCATTTTGGGGGGAGGATGTAACAAAGAGACTGGGTGAGTCTCAGCCAAGGAGATACCAAATAACAGCAATGAACAAAGTACAAGTGCTCTTAAAATGCTTGTGTCTGTGCCACAGAAATAAACCCCTGTAGCTGATAAAGGAAAACTTCTGTGTGAGACTCTGGGCAGGGAAGAAACGTAACCTTTGGTGTTTTCTTTTAAATGCTAGGTCAGACTCAGCCATTCTGTATAATGACCGGTCCGTGCTTGAAAATCACCACGTTAGCGCAGCGTATCGTCTCTTGCAAGATGATGAAGAGATGAATATTTTATCTAATCTCTCAAAGGACGACTGGAGGTAAAACCAACCACAGTGGCTGACTGTGCACACTGTAGCATCTCCATAGACTGTTACTGCCTTGTTTGAATGGCAATATGCATTATCTATCTGGCATATTAGTATTTCTATTGCTACAAAGAGTTTTACAAGAGCTTTAGAAGGTGTTGGTCTTGCTTACTTCTGCTTTCAGCTTTCACCTCTGGTAGTGAGACAAGACTTTGTGACATAATAGACAGTTTGACTCCCATCTAACTGCTAAGTCTCATAGAGACACCCTTTGTACGTATCCATTGGTAATTGAGTGTAGAGCTAGCCTGCTGTTTGTTTGTCCTAGAGCATAAACATAACCTTTATCTACTTTGATGCTCCTGGACTGGAAATTATAAATGGGACTTAATGCAAAAAATAATCCAGTCCAAGGAGTATAGATCAGTGTACTGTGCATGCCAAGGTGATGTAAGAAGCTGTAATTTAAAATAAGCCCCACGCAGCATATGATTTCTGTGCCAGAAGCAGCCTGTGGTGTGCGTTCTAAGCAGACAGTTCACACAAGCAGTCTGAACCACAGCTTTGTTGAAAAAAACTTCAAATGGGTGTCCTGTGCTTTCCAGTACACCTACCCTAGCAATTCACTGGAGGGATGGCGGCTTGATGTCACTAGATAAGCTCTCCACAAAAACATACTGACATTTATTCCAGATTTACTCTGATCACAGGGGATCTAGAATTCCCGTTCTGGTGAGCATATGGACAAGCTGGCGCTGGAGTCGGTGACTCACTCGCCTGAGCTGGGCCCTTTGCTCTCCTGCTGCTGCTGGAAGAAGCTCTGCACAGTGTCCCGTGCAGACCCTTCGGATGGAGTTGCACTCCAGAGGGCAGTGAAGTGGCTGCTGTTCCCAGCAATAAGCCCAAGCACTAATTACTCCCATCGCACATTCATACCCCTTTATTATAAATCTTTTCCCCATGCATTTATGCTATCCTCTCCTGACTGTCTCTCTCTTGCTGGTATTGACGGAGAGGTGTGTGTCACTGGGAATACACCACACCAGGGAACTGACTCAGACTGGTGAAAAAAAGATCCAAAATCATGTATAATATGTTTGTTTCCAGCCAGCATATCATGATGTTGAATGCTGCTAGCTGTGCAAATGGTTGTACACGAGGGTGGGGTGGAGGATGTGGGTATACTGGGGCAGAGCAAGCCCAGCTGATGCCATCTTAACACGTGTGCAGAACGGCTGGTGGGGGAACTCATTCCGTGTCACCCCTGGGACAGGGTAAGCACAGCAACCTTAGGTCTCTCCACAGTGATGGCCTGGGGCTGGAACTTCTGCACAGCCACCAGAGGCAAAAGAGACACGCTCAAAATAGACCGTGTCCTTCATGAAACATTCATGAAAAGAAGAAGGGTAACTTGTCTTTTGAAATGAAACCTGACCCATTTCTGAATCTCCCCAGTCCTGAGCTGGTATTGCTAACCTTGGGCTGTTCTTCCTCT
The DNA here is from genome assembly GCA_013400555.1 of Jacana jacana. Lineage (NCBI taxonomy): Eukaryota > Metazoa > Chordata > Aves > Charadriiformes > Jacanidae > Jacana > Jacana jacana. The sequence goes on from VZTM01020254.1 coordinate 19,669, forward strand.
GTTAACCTGTGGAGAACTGAACGGAGAGGAAGACAAAATAAATCCGTATTATGTGCTAGATTGGAATGTTCCCATAGAGTAGAATCTCTAGGCCATCAGTATTATTTTCAAAGGAATTTCATCTGGATCCTAGCCAGGTTTGCTCAACAAAAATTCATACAGGAATAGTTTGAACGAGTATCAGGGAAGTAATGTCGGTTCTCAGAAGTCTCGACTGCATGCACGCATCATACATACTAGGAGATGTTTTAACATGCTGGTTTTCCTTTCATAACATGACAGAATTTTCAACATAGGTATCAGCCAGTTTTGGTCAGTAGGATAGAGGTTCAGATTCAAAACCTTGCCGAGGTTTCAGTCTTCTTACTTCCTTCTAAGAATAGCCTATAAAAGAAATCAATGTAAAAGGTTTGTGCTTAATTGAAGAAGGAGGACTAGTACTAACATGCTCTTCAAAAAACATGCAGGATTTCTCTTAGCAAGGATGAGCCACCTGACTTCATTTCCAGCTCTCCCACCCCGGTGTTTGTGTAGAAAATCATTCATTCTGGTTCCCAGCCGTGCGAGGGGGATGGTGGAAAGAGGCACATAC
>VZTM01020254.1:20295-120554 GCA_013400555.1 Jacana jacana
TCCCCATTCTCTGCTGGAGGACCAAAGCTTGCAAAGGTCACCGTGTTGGGATGAGCCTCCCTGGGCATTTTCCTTTGCATGTCAGGGTAACATCAAGGACACGATCCAGCTGAATGACCTCTGCAGCTTCAGTGTGACCCAAGGTTATAAGATCTGCAAAACACACAAATTGCCTGTCTGCAGCTGGTATCACCCGCCTCCTCTGCAAGGGGAGAGAGGGCTGCTCCATAAACAGATCCTGCTCCATAAGCAGAGGACAGAGGAAAACAGTCTGAGATTCACTGAGGGAAGGACTAGAAGGTAACGGATGGACCAGTTAGGCAAGGCCTTTTCTTCTTCCCAGTACCTCACTGGGAATTGTCACATTTTGTCCACAGCTCTTCCCCATGAAATTCCTTTAATACTGCGGAAGGCTTTGTGTGATAGTCAGTATTTCACCCAGGACACAGGTCGGTCCAGAGCCACCCAGAATCATATTTGTGTCAGACCAGTGTGGCTATCCACTTGCTCTTCTCAGAAGCTACAACTCCTCCAGCTGAAGTAGGGAACGCAGTAGCTCTTCAAGCCTGCTTGTGCAGCCAAGCACGCTTGGAAAGGACCTCAGCAAGGCTGAGCAAACATTCTTTTGGCACTTCTTAACATCTCTCTTACAAGAGGACAGGTATATGTTGGACAAATTAATCTTTCATCGTTGTCTGATTTTATCAACCCATTAATATCCTGGCCCAAGGTTCTAGTGACTTCGTTTCCCTGCCTAGGTGAGATTTGTTGTCATTCTGCACTGCAAAAGCAGACCAGTAATTGTTTTGATCCTTTGGATTTTCAGGATCGACAAGCCGAAAGCCTTATCACTGTTGTTGCATACAGCAGATATCAGTCATCCAGCCAAGGCCTGGGATCTCCATCATCGCTGGACCATGTCTCTGCTGGAGGAGTTCTTCAGACAGGTAAAACTAGGGAGGTTCCTCTGCATTCCTGCAGCACACAGGGAGTATCTAGGGTCGGGCAAGGAAGTAGGAAAATATGAACACGCATCTTTTCCTCCTTCTCTGATTTTCTCAAGAACCTCCTAAATGATAAGAATCTTTCCCATCTGGCACTGGTAGCAGTGGCTATTATGCCTCTTGGGGAGCAATACATGCAGACATTATCTACATAGCAGAAACTCTAATTTGGGAAGCTAATATGTCTTTTAAATTAGCAGAATATGTGATGTTCTACTTGGGTGTAGAAGCATAGAGAACAGGTAACCTTACTTTGCAGAACTGTACTTCTGCTGTTGGGGTAGGTGTGGAAAATGCAGTACCCTTACTTTAGGTGAAGTGAACTCATCTAGTTTGTAGCTCACAGTGGACCACCTGTTGGCAGACCCACACATCTCGATAAATCATAAAAAAAAATAATTTAAAAGCAAACAGAGGAGCTAAGAGTGTTTAGGAACTTGTCACCAGTAAGAATAACTAAACTAAGCTGAAAACGAAGTGCTTCATTTCCTTCCAGTGTTCAATAACTTAATGTTATATAGTAAATCTGCATGCAGCAAAGAAAAGGATATGCCATTTTTTAAAAGGTTCTAACAGTCTTTTTTTCAGTGGCATCTGTTTTTAAGGGTGTTGTGGGAATCCTTTCTTAATAAGGACACTGCAAGGATTTCCTTTGAAATGAATTCTTTCGTTTGCTTTTCAACCCGAGAATGGGTTTATGGGGCAGAAGCAAGCCTGCCATACCCGCTGCTGCCTCTGTGTCCCCACATAGGGGATCATGCAAGTAGAATTATTTTCACATACATTTTAAGGAAAACTCCACATGTTTATGCTTTTCTAGCCCAAAATTGTACTAGATGTCTTAAAACACACCGCGGACGAGTCACCTGAAGACTGGTGAGGGAATTAAGGTTAGCTAGATATGAGGCCACAAAAAGCTCAACTTTTGATCTATTTTACACATGTAATGAAGACAAAACTATTATATTTTCATAAGAGTAATTCCAGTTTAGCCAAGAAATCCCACCTCCACTTTTAGATGAAGCTTTACATAAACCTTGCATTCTAGTTCCAAACTGAGGCACGGCATCAATTCCCTCTCTTCAAGAACACCCTTAAGCTTATCATGAAGCATAGACTTGCATTTCTTGAAGTTATTTGGTACCAGATCAATAAACACGTCCCTACCTGACGTCAGAAAACCCAATACACACTCTTCTCCCAAGCTTAAAGGTACTACTAACCAGAGGGGAGTGCACCGGTAACAAACTGCTATGTATTTTCTTATACTCGTCACCTGCAGACCCTCTCCTCTTCTTTCTCATATGTTCTCTGCAAAGACAGAAAGCCTGACTCCACCTACGCCAGTAAGGTCCCCAGTGCTATTAGGTACCAGTTATCTTGAGATGTCACACAGGTCTTCCTACACCAAGTAACCACGCTGTAGGTGTGAATGGGGCTTCTGAGTACTCTATGTTCGGCAGCCATGGTGAGCGTCCCTTAAAGCAGATGTCTTGCATGGATTCATTTGTTTTACTAACCCGCTTTAGTCAGCTATAAGGGAGCTGCCCAGACAGCTTAGAAGTTGTCATCTATCTTTCTGAGCAGACAGAAAGGCAGCTGGGGGTTCCTTCCTAGAGAGAATGAGGCACTGGGGTTTTTACGAGGAGAGGAATGACCATTAGGGAAGAGCTGGCATCGAGAGATGTTTGCCCTGAGACACGCAGCAGAAACAGTAAAGGAACATTAGTTGGAAATACCTCTGTGTTTGGTTTCTGTTTTACTTTGAGATTTGTATATCAGACTTCTAACATCAAACAGAAGAATACTATAGCTTGTTGTTCCACCCAAAACCCTAACAGGACTTGTGCCCCCATTTCAGGTATGTTAGGTTAACAAAAAGAAGACAAATTCAGTGTTTCTTAAGCTTACAGAAGTTTTTCTGTGATCAGTTTGCTGGCTATTTTAGCTTCCATTTGACATTAGTCAGAGCACTGGCAAGAAGTTCAGCACAGTTAAAGTGAGCTGCTGATTTCAGGAATTGATTCCATAGCATAGTTAACAGGCTACTTAAATTTAAATGCTCTGTGGGGAGCATTGCAACTGTGTCATCCTGTATATATTCTCAACTGTGTCATCCTATACATATTCTCAGCATAAAGCAAGATGTTACAGTGTGACTGAACCGAGTTAAAGGGCTTTTTGAAAATATGCAACTTGAAAGACTGTAAAAAGCGGGGTTATAACACTTATCTTCTGCACTATCTTGTACTATGGGAAAAGGACTTCCAGTTCCGAGGGCTGGAACGCGCGTTTGGCCTTTTGTACTCCAGCACTTATGTAAAGTGTTGACAATGCCAGTATTTCCATTGGAAGGAAGAAAGTAATCTGCATCCAGCCAGCCATGACCTCTGACTTCCTCATCTGAAAGACTGAAATGACTGCTCAAGAGCTGCAAGCCCTGCAGCCCTGACACTGATGTTTTCTCCTGGAAGATTTGCTCTGAGAGCTGACCTGTGCTGAGTTCTCTGGAGAACTGCAGTGAGAAGAGCTTTTCTCGTGCTAAAGTTGGGTTTTTAATTGGTGTGTAGAAGTACCAAGCAGGCAGGGACAGCTCTGAGGAAAGGTTCAGTGGAATCAAGATGCTTAGTTCACCAACTTCTGCTTGGCCTACATCTTTTCCTGCCAGACTGAAATTCTTCACGGTTTGTGTTAAAAGAAAAAAAAAAACAAAACACAACCAGCCAAAAAGGCAAAACAAAAACCAGAACTTAATTAGAGAAAGTAAAATGAGAAGTGTTCACAGTCGTGACCTAGGATATCAAAGTGCAACGTGTCTTGTCTTTTTCTGATTAATTCTCGGTGTTCTTTCTGCAGGGTGACAAAGAAGCAGAACTAGGGCTGCCCTTCTCTCCGCTGTGTGATCGCAAGTCCACTATGGTTGCTCAGTCTCAAATAGGTATGTCTGTTCTGCTGCACACAAAGGGGCATCTTAAAAGCCAAATTTACTCCTCTCTGTGGGGCTAAGGTCACGGGGTTCTCTCATCATTTGGAGCTATGTTAAAGAGAGAAAATGAAGCACAATGGCATTATCCCAGATCAGCTCCTCAAAGGTGAGGAGCCATTAAATCTAAGGTGATGGTTCCATGCAGTCACCAAGATAGCTCTGATGTGTCTGCTGAGGTGTCTGCAGAGCCTGGTTGTGACACTACTCCGTTGGCGGTCTGAGCTGTTCAGACACGGTGCAGGGGACATGTGTATTGTGATACGAGTAGCACCGGTGGGTCTGTCTCAGTGTGACGAAGGCACATGATCCAGATGCTCAGATAAGACCAAATGCATGTTTTCTTCAGACTTACAGAATGCTAGTCTGAAAGACAGCTTGCAAGTGATGTTTTTAATTTGGCTAGGCATGAAAATACACTTAAGTCCCGATTCTGTTAGAAATTCAGCAAAAATCAAGAGAGGGAAACAGGACTAGAAGGATGCTTGGCTCCTTTGTGCTCATGGTGTGGGTCACAGCATCTGTGAATTCTGGTGCCTGGCCTTCTCTCTTAAAGTTCTGTCATCAGCTAGAACCACTAGGGCCTGTTGCAGAAACATTTCATGATCCAGTCAAATGATAATATTATGAATGTGCAATTAATAGTTGATAATTACCAGATCTTTCAAAATTGAACAAGTAGGGAAAGACCTGAATCCCAATGGGCCTTAGGAGGGATTAAGGACATCATTGCTTTCTTGGCAACCTGCAGCCAAGTGCTAAAGTGAACATTAGAAATAGCACTTGCCCCAGGTGAGAATTTTGGGGAAGGTATAAGGTGCTGTAAACTCCTCACTCTCACATTTTTTTTCTGTGCAGCTTGGATTGTCTATAATCTCCTGAGTTTATGCCCACAGGGCCCTTCAGGCTGCTCTTCCCAACCTTCACATCTGAGCCATGTTTATCTCTGTCAAACTGACGTAGAGATTATTTGGCCCTGTACTTTTTTCCTTTCCTTATCTTAAAAAAAAAAGGGAGGAAAGCATCCAAATCTGTTTTATCATGGACAAGAACAAGGTGGCTGAGCACCAAGGAGAGAACCTTGGCAGCAGCCCTCTGATAGGCAGTGAGGGAGGTTTGCATGTAACTCCACACTGGCAAAGCTTGCTGGTTTTATTACTGTTACATTAATTTTCTGATTCTAGAGGTTTCATCTTTGAAACTGGGTTTTATCCAAATCTGCTAATGTAAGTATTACACTCTGCCTATAAAACAAGTTCTGATGCATTGATGTATGCTCTGATTTGCCATGGTTTCTCTCCAGTGTTTCAGTCAGTGCCTTTTATTGCCGGCTGTGTCCAGGCTCTTGGGTCAGGGATTGTCGTAGAACTCTGTCTCCCTTTCCTAGTGTGTGCCCACTCCTCTTTGAAGGTGTGAATTAGTTACTCTCTTTTGCAGTGTGATAGCCTGCAGTCACTGAAATGATGACTCCACATAAATCCTCCTCTTGCCTGCTTGACTTTGCTTGTGTTTCCGCTCAGGTTTCATCGATTTCATCGTGGAACCCACTTTTACTGTGCTGACTGACATGACTGAGAAGATTGTGACTCCGCTCGTCGATGAAGCTTCCCGCTCTGGCATGTCTGGGTTCAGGCGTTCCAGGTGAGCCTCCACACAGACTCTCCCTTCACCCCGCACACGCTCCTGTTTTGCCCAATTCCCCCTGTTTCCCCGCCACAGCGTGTCTTCCATGCGGCTGAAAGCGCCGTTCCCGCATCGCCAGTGCTTCAGCTCTGATGTGGCTGCTGCAGAAACTACAGCCTGAGGGAGGGCAAAGAGGAAGGTTGGCATGAACCCCAGCCGTGCCTCCAGAGGTGGGGAGCACAAAGGGTTGTAGCCAGGCAGTCGGGTGAAGTTGGGTGTCTCTGTCACTGGTGTCAAATGGAAGGTAGAGGGAGTCATTGGGAGGCACTAATTCCTGTGTGTCTAGAGGTATAAATGGGACTGAGGACTGGGAAGCACAAGCACACTAAAGTGACAGTATTAGGAGTTATGCCAGTGTTTGAAGCACCACCAGAATTCACCTGGTGTGTAAGGACTCGTGGCCCATTCAACCTGCTCTGCTGTCGTAGAGAAATTGCTCTTCTAGTAGTTTCATGGCAAGGGTGTGGCTTGGGATTCAAATACCAGTGGCCAGTGCTCCCTAGGATAGGGCTACCAAGTCAGTATTTCCTCTGCCAGGTGACTTTACTCTCGGTCTGTTACACAAGGAGCAAGAACTAACACCTTACTTTGCCAGTTATCTCGCTGATTTCAGTAAACTGTACACAATGAAGTGTCCATCCTTCAATGATGACTGTGGGGTCTGCTACTAAAATGAGTGTCTGATGTCAGCCTCAGCTGAGGTCACCAGGCCCTTGATGGAAGTTGGCCTCCTGGCCTACACCTTGTGGTTCTCATTGATGAATTTTAGGAGGTTCCTCCTTTAATATATTTGATTTGTAGAATTGTCCAACTCTCCAATTAATATTTAAGGAGTGGAGATGCAGAACAAAGGTAATGGCAACACTTGGAGTGATTCTGTTTTTTAAGGACTATGGACACCAAAAAATAAGCAGGGAAAAGCTGCCCTTTTTTCCTTTATTCCTAATACTGTCTCAGGTTGTGCTGTTTGTTTTAACGTGGGTTGCCCTGGAGTAGGCGGGAGGGAGGGGAGCACAAGGGATTCAGGCTTAGTTTTGGTTCTCCTAGTTGACTCTGCTAAGTTGTCCAGGCTCACAGTCATTATTTCTTCTTAGCTGTATTTCAGTATATGGGATACTGATTTCTACTGTGTTCTGTGCTCTTGTGTCGCAGTCTGAATAGCATTAGTCCCTCTGAAGTTAAAAGATCAAGTGTCAAGAGCACTGGGTCCGAAGGAAGTGCCTCACTCAACTGCTCCATACTCACTGTGGACTTCAAATGTTTTAAAGCCACCTGGACTGAGGTGGTGCAGCAGAACCGGGAGAAATGGAAAGCACAAGCCACCAAAGGTAACAGCCAGGCTTCTTAGGGAAAGAATAACAATTCTCTGACCTCTACCTCAAGCTATTCTTCAATCAAATAATACTCCAAGTAAGCACTGTTGGTTTGAAAGAATCTGCTTTTCAAGGTCAACAACCAACCCTGAGTTCATGGAGATAAGAATATTGTTACACATCTGTGTCTGACACTCTTCTTACGTGATGTGAGTGTACACGAGGAAGAGAATGTGAACAGTGGGAGGAAAAAACCTAATTGTAAGGCAAGTCCCCTAAAATCATGAGTCAGACGCAGGGTGAGTGCAAAAATACCTGGAACAGCATTGTAGAGATAAGTTATCAGTTATCATAGAATCATTTTGGTTGGAAGAGACCNGCTTCTTCCTCAAGCTTCTCCCTGCTCCTTCCCCAAGCCTGTAGCCATGCATGGAGTTAGTATGGCCTGAGGGCAGGACTTGGCACTTGGCCTTGTTGAAGCTCACACCGTTAACATCGGCCTATCCATCTAATCTATCCCTCTGCAGAGCTTCCCTGCCCTCATGCAGATCAACACTCCCATCTAACTTGGTGTCATCTGCAAACTCACTGATGGTGCTCTCTATATCCTTGTCGAGAACATCAATAAAGACATTAAACAAATGGCCCCAACACTGAGCCCTGAGGAACACCACTTGTGACTGGCTGCCAGCTGGATTGAACTCCATTGAGCACCAATGGAGAGAAGGGAAGGAAACCCATCCATTCCATCTATGATTTTTATTACTGTTAAAGTATTTGTAGAATACTGTATTCCCTTCAGTAAGGGAGTTGTCCCAGGAAACCTCAGTGAGATGCTTTTATCATGAGTGTGATATTTATAGAAAATTTCTTGGACTGCGTGGGCAAGGTAGGTGGATTTATTTCTGATCTCCTTTTGCTTAAAGGATTGTCATTAAACAGCTACAAATTAAAAACCTGAATAAACAAAAAACCTGATGTGCAAAGCACCATTTAGAGTTACAGAATCATAGAACTGTCTGGGTTGGAAGGGAGATCATCTCACCCAGCCACCAACCTTACTCTGATAAAACCCATCGCCAACCCTAACAACTCTAAGCACTGTGTCAACCCGGCTTTGCAATCCCTCCAACCCTTGCTTGGTCCACAAAGAACCACAAAATAGTAAATACCAATTAAAAGGCAGGAGTCAGGAAGCTGCACAGCCTTTGCAGCTGAGCGTGGGTGCGTGCTGTCCCTGACCCAGGTTAGAAACCCATCGGGCTCAGTATCTGGACCCACGGTGATTTGCAGCATGTGTTATGAGTAAACATTGCACTGGGATGGATAAGAACAAGAGCACTATCTTGAAAGGGGGGAATTAGCTTCTCTGGATTTAATATTTTTTTCTGAATGACAGTATTTTGAAATGCTGCTGTTGTTCGGCACTGGCTTTTGAATGTATACCTTTGCCTGTTTGTGACTGACTGGAAGATCTGGGGTGGAAGGGCAAATAGCAGGAGCAGTAGATTAGGCTGCCAGGAGAGGACAGAGCCACAGGAATAGCAGTAAGTGGGAGGGAAGAGATTAGGATGCTGGCATTGTAAGCAACCTGGAGCAAGAGGGGAAAAAGGCAGATATCAAAGAACCAAGACTTTTTATGTGCTTAGTTATATGGCACGGTATGAGATAAACCAAATGTCGTTTGAGTGATTGATGTGTGTCAAAAATGAAACTAAACTAGGCACATTTAACACCTTCAATAACTAGTATCTCCTTTTTATTTGCCCTTTTAAGAATTTTTAGGAACTTTTTCAGAGTTGATCCTTAGATAGTAAAAAAGGACATTCACATAATATACACTTAGGCCAACATGGTGTGTTTTTTCCAGAACACTTTCTTAAATGTTCTTCTGTGCTTTCCTCCCCTTGACAAGTCAATTCCTGCGTTTATCTAAGGAAAATCTGTTTGCACCTAGAAAGCAGAAGTAGATCTAGATGTGTGAGTTGTATCATTCTTGTCAAATTGACTGATAATTGTGATTTCTTTCCTCATTTTGCTTCTCTCTTTGCTGAGGATGCAGAAGAAAAAGCTAAGAAAGAAGCAGAAGAAAATGCTCCTCAGGGAACAGATGAAAAGAAAACAGATGAAAAGGATGAGAAGCAGCCAGCTGAAGATGCCACAGCAGCAGAGAACAGCAAAGAACCAAATCCTGGGGAAAACAAAAGCGCAGATTCCAGTAAGAATCATGTAAATGGGACTCAGCAAACTGGGGTGGACAAACATAAATCTTCTCAAGGGAAAAATGTACCTAGGACAGATAAGGCAATGGACTCCCATTATGCAGTGGGAGAAGAGAAACAGCATGTCCCGAATGGCGAGTTCTCTCCTTCCACTGAAACACAGATCCGGCCCTAAAACAAGTATCTCACCTCAGGAACAGGGGAATCTGACGTCCTGGAAAACGATGTTCTGGGCCCAGAGCCTCTTCCTGGACATTGGCATAGTCACCTGCCCGTGGGAATTGGACACTGTAAATTACCTCCCTAGTAAATTACCCCTTCTCCCATAGAAGATGGGGTTCATAATACTTGCTTGGGCACTTTTGGAAGAAAGGAAAAAATGACTTTTCGGATCGGAATGAAGCAGCCTGGAGAAGAGGAGGCTCTGGGGAGACCTAAAAGCAGCCTTCCAGTCGCTAAAGGGGCTACAGGAAGGCTGGGGAGGGTCTGTTTACAAAGGCCTACAGGGACAGGAGAAGGGGCAATGGCTTCAAGCTGGAGAAGAGCAGCTTTAGATTGGATCTTAGGAATAGGTTCTTTCCTCTGAGGGTGGTGGAGCACTGGGACAGGTTGCCCAGGAGGTGGTTGAGGCCCCTTCCCTGGAGATCTTGGAGGGGAGGCTGGAGGAGGCCCTGGGCAACCTGGTCTAGTTGGGGGTGTCCCTGCTGACTGTGGTGAGGTGGGATTAGATGATCTTTGGAGGTCCCTTCTCACCTGGACCATTCTATGGTTCTATGATTCTGTGACACAGATTGAAAAGCTGAAATGTTCTTGGTTCAATAAACAACTTCATTGCCTGGGTAACTAACAGAGGAGAAGCCAAAGTGGGCTTATAAACTCTTTTTAAGGCCAATTAAATGTATCTTTTAATTAAGAGTCTCAGATATGGGTATGTTTTGGGAGAGAGGATTTTCCTGCCCCCTCAGTTTTTAAGGTTTATTTTGTTTATGCTTCCTTTGCTCTTTTTTTATTCATTAGGGCAGTCACTAGCCTTTTTTTTTGAGATTTTTTTGTCATAAATTTTATTCCAGTGTTTTAACTTGCTGTAGAACTGAGTTAAAATAAGAAACCCATTTTGTATCCAAAAAAGGTGGAAACAATATTTGAAAATTGCATTAAACATTGGAAAAAAACCCAACAACCGAAACCAGCAGCTTCATGGGAACAGATATGTTGCCTCTTGGCCATTTCACTGTTCTTCCCTCCCCAGCTCCTGCTCCCTGAAGCCATTATCACACCCACATGTGACTTGTCACAAACTTGTCTAGTATCAGCTCGTCCAAAACCAGCAAAGACTCAGACCAAGAGTGAGAATAGAGTCCTTGAACGTCCCAGGCTCAGGCAGCGAGTTTAGTTTGCAGCAGGGGCAGGAATCCTGTTTAAAACATCCTTTCTGTGATTCTCGTGTATTTCTCTTGGCTGCTGGCCTTTCCCAGCGATTCCTTCATCATTGGATTTGGGTTTTTGTCAGGTTGGAAGCACTCTGGGGACCCGAGCTGTCGTGCTCTGTTATGTTATGTGGTTGTTCTTCGGGCAGTGTTGCACAGGTGAATAGGGATGGGCCCCCAGGGAGACAAAAAGGTTGGGGACATATGAAATCCTAGCTAGAACACATCACACTTTTCTTCTGAAATCCTTCGTTCTACACACTTCTACCAGTACAGGGGCTAAATCTAGTGGGTTTGACTACTTTTTCTGTAATGTGTCAAAAATGCTTTGGAAGTAATTGTCAGGATTTCTGAAAATTAGTGTATTCCCCAGGAAAAGAAATTCTGCTCCTGAGTTGATGGCAAGAGGCGTTTATGAGGTACAATCACTGCAGAGTCTTTGGAGACTGGTGAAATCAGTGTGTGTATCTTTGGGTTCACCACAGCTTCCCTTACGCTTGTGTGTTAGTATCTCCTTGTAAAAAAATTGCCTTTGTAATCCCTTTCAAACAGATCATTTTGACCATCATTCTACCCCGCTGCTGGCAGTAAGGCAGCATAGATAGTACAACACTCACAAGTCCCCTGTTTGTAATAAGTTGTATTCAATGGAAGTTCAGAAATTGTGCTGTCAGATGACTTTAAGGTCTCTCTCAGTCACTTGCTGCCCGTGTGCTTTTGCAGAGAGATCACACTGTGCAATAATGTCTGTGTGGATGTTCATCATCTTTTCCTGCACGCACTTAGTGCCAGGCAACTCCCTTATGCAATGTTCAATAAAGCGTTATTAGCTCGCCATTACCGTCAGCCCCGATGGTGGAGGAAAGACTTTTTGCTTTTCTAGACACATTTTCATTTGATTTCCTGAAGACAGTGTCCTTTTAGAGGCCACCTTTGTCTAGCAGACACCTCAGCCCTGCGTGGAGCTGCTTAGACCTCTCTGTTGAAGGAGTCCAAGTCAGTGTGATCAGCTGAGGAGGTTGCTTCCCGTCCCGTACCATCTCCCTTTTATTTTTCTCTCACTCACACAGTAAGCTTAGGAACTAAAACATGAAAAGCTTTGGCTCTGAATGGGAACAGAACAGGACATGTTTATTCCATCTTGTTTAATATTTTAAGATTTGGAAACCATTCCTTGTTTATACTGTGATAAAACTTACTTGGAGAGAGAGATCAATCCTCTGTCATCCAAGAATAACAAATATTCTAGTGTTTAGGGCACAACATGGAAGAGGGAGCTCTTGCTTCTCTAAAATTTCTGGTTTTTTGAGTGGTTCCAAAAATAAATACCCACTGGTAATGACTATTTTGAAGGCAGTCAGATCCTCTTCAACACATAATATCTATAATCTTGACCCAGAAGCTCTGAAGTTATTATAGTAACAAAAACAGGAATACAAATGGAATAAACATTACTTTAGCATACCTCATATGTACAAAATTCTGAAGTGAGACTTGTACAGCTTTTTGTGTGTGGGTGTGGGTCACAGATTCACTGCTGCTCCTCCAGGGGAAAAGTCCAAGCTGCCTGCTCCCATCTGGGCAGGCTGCTGTTGCTTCTCCAGCCATATGGAAGAAGGACACCGTCTTTGCTGCTGCTTTGGCAGTGCAGCTGAAAGAGCCCTGTGCTCCCTAGAAGTGATTTGCTTATTGGGTCTTTCACTTGGCATTCTCATTCAGTAATGGGATGGTGTGGCAAGGGCTGATGTGCTCTCCTGTATGACTAATAGAAGGCAGAAAATGACTCTGGTGAGCCTCCCTGGCTTCTTAAATACACCCCAGCTGAAGTTAACATTTTCATACTGCATCAGCCATTGCTCTGCCAAAGGCCCTGCTTTGCTGTAGAGTCTCTCAAGCCACTGATCAGTGGTAGGGTCATTGGTTTTTTCTTCATGCTGTCATCAAAGGACCAACCCAAATGAATCTATGGATAAAGGAAACTGGTGAGAGAAAGTTAGACATAATTATATGGGACTGTTTGGGATACCTAAGGTGGTCCTTTAATGCAGAGACCTATGATGAAGCCTTGTGGGGTACTATTCCCTTAGAAGTGTGTTTCAGAGTCCCCAGTTTGAAATGAAGGTTGTGCTCAGTTTTCTGATGGCCTGCATACAACCAGAGGGACCGTGAGTTTGCGTGGGCACTAAAAGCTGGTAACAACTGGAATAAATTTAAAAGTAGATTGAAAAGGTTGATTTTCTGTGGAGTGGAAAATTTCTTTTGTCTGGTACTTTATTCTGTAAGAATGTGTTAATCCAGTTCCTTGTGAATTCAGACCTTTTCTCCTAAGGAACATTTCCTTTGGATATTGCAGTTTGAGTGAGTTACAGGCATTAATACACTGCAGTCTGCATAAAAATGTTCATAATGTTTCTTATTGCTTCTTTCTAGGCGAATTAAAAGAAGACAGTAAGTTGGACAAAAAGGATCAATCTAGTGTGGGGGATGAATCAAAGAAAACAGATGGTAAGGACAAGGTTTTATTACATTTTGTCACCCATTTGTGTATATAATCTATTGTTTCCTACCCATCCACAGTTTGTTCTAAAACCAAAAAATTGTGTGGTAACTAGAAACAGGCTTAAGAGAAACAGTCTTTAGACTTGACAAAAGCCATGGGGGCATTCTGAGAGAAGAGAATTTCTTTCACACACTTGGCCTAGTACTACCGAGTTGTTCTGTTGTTAAGCCTTATCCCTCAGTTTTTGTGCAGCACATCTAAGAAAAATCCTGGATTATTAGAGTTGCTTAATAGGAAATGCGGATTTGTGAGGTTCTGTCCTTCTGTGACTTGCTTTGGGCCATATCCTGCTCTCTCTCTGTTAGGACAGGCTGCCGGGGAGACAAAAAAAACAGACTTAAGAAAAAAATGGTGACCAGGTGTTCCTGATCTTCCTGGTTGTGTGTTATGCTATGCCAATACAAACACAGGCCTTTACTGACCTAATTGTCCGAGGGGAAATTTGCCAAGCTCAGGGGTGGGAAGCAAGTAGCACCAGCACAGAGGTCCTTCATAAAAGGGATGCTGCTGAAATTCAAGCAATCCCAAGGCATAGAATGGTTCCTTGGACATCTGGGAATACTTTCAAACAGGCCTGAGCCTAGTGTAGAAGTCCCTTTTAGCAGCCTCAGCAAAAGGGAACACCAGCTGTAAGGTATATGGCACGTTTACTCTTCTGCACCTCCTCAGCTCAGCGGTGTACCATAGGTCTCTGAGGTAGATCCTGAACCCCTGTTGCTGCAAAAGTGATTGCTAAAGCATTAGCCAGCAAAATAAACAGAGAAAAAAAAAGCATTAGAGCTACCATTTCTTTGTGTATGTCTCAGTGAAATCCACTGGAACACAGCTGTTCCTACATGTGGATAATGCAGTACTTTGATGCTCAAGAAAGACAACCTCAGAGTAAGTTCTGCAATTTGGAATGATACTGTGAGACATACGTGCCAAAATATTTCCAACACATTTGTCCTTCTACTCCATGGGCAACCAAGTGGCCAGGAACGCACAGGATATCCCGTGTGGACACAAAGATGTTGAAGCTGCGTATCTACACTGGAGTCACGGGTGTGAAATGTAGCTTCTGTGTCAGTTACCCTGAGGCTACCCAAAAATAGTGAAGTGAGATACCTTGAGAAACAGGGAGCAGGCTCACTGAGACAGCAAGGAAGTACGTATGCATCTACCCAGAGCTTCATAGGTCTGAGTCCCTCCCTACCAAAGCCAACTAAAGCTAGCTGGAGGACAGCTATTTGAGCTGTAGTGGTGCCTTGGATTTCTGTCTTAACCTCTTCAAAATGCTATGAAGTCTCTAGAAAGTCTCTAGCCTCCTTCTCCTGTTAATCTAATATTCATATTATTGGCTTTTTCTGCTGGAGATACTACTTGTTACACAGTACCACGCTTTTTTTGGCTCCAGGAACAGAGATAAGGGGCTGCCAGTTCCCCCATAAAGACACAGCCCCTGTCAGGGACACCAGCAGCACAAGTAGCTCATCAAATGTGTCCTGTGGGATAGGACGGTATTAAACCACTTTGGAAAACGTGATTTTCCCATGTGTGAAGTACTTGCTTTTTAAGACTTTGAATGGAAAATTGTAAGCAGTAACATGGAAATAATTTTAAGTTACATTCACAACCTTTTTTTTTTTTCAATTTTCTGTTCACAAAACTGACAAGAAATGAGAAAATGATTCTTCCCCACTTCAGACTAGATATGAGAAAGAAATTTTTTTATGATGAGGGTGGTGAGACACTGGAACAGGTTACCCAGGGAAGTTGTGGATGCCCCATCCCTGGAACCATTCAAGGTCAGGTCGGATGGGGCTCTGAGCAACCTGAACTAGTTGCAGATGTCCCTGCTCATTGCAGGGGCTTGGACTAGACGACCTTTAAAGGTCCCTTGCCACCCAAATTTTTCTATCATTAACACTTTCACGGGTTATCTCCGACCACCTGCCCCTTCTCTTTCTACTGGGGAAAGATTTTGCAGTGTTAATACAAAGTTTTCAGTACAGCTCTGTTCCGGGCACCAAAACGTGGTTTATTCAAATGTTATTTTTCAGATAGCAATTACAGTCAATTTACAGGTTTTTTTTGTGTGTTTGTCCTGGGAGCTAGTTATGCTAGGGATAACGTTTTCAGGTTTTTAGCACAGGAATAAGCAGGGTATTTATGTCTTGGAGAGCTGGTTGGTGCAGGGAAAGGCTCGGGTGCCCTGGGTACGTGCGATGAGCAACAGTCCCACCTCGTGGTCAGACTGTCACCCTGCCTTTTGAAAGGTCACCGTTTCAGTAACACATCCTTCCTCTGCGCAGTGCAACAGAATAGAATGTAGTTCATAAAGTATCTTTGATAGACTGTAATGTAATACAGTACAGTATGTAGCTTTTTAAATATACAGACTCTGTGAAGAGTCTCACCAGAGGGCTTACCAGAAATTGAGAGGTTTTGCTTGCTTCATTTTGTGAAACAGCACCAGTTAAAGCCTTCTCTGTATGTTCTGTACATTGCCTGTGCCAACAGGGAAAGTTGCCTCATTCCTTCATGAGCAACTGAAAGATTCCCTGATTTTAAGAGGGAATTATTAATTAAGTAAATTAGAGGGGCTTCGTTTTTTTCTATGCCAACACAAGCCGGCAGTGTGCACTGGCAGCCCAGAAAGCCAGCCCCATCCTGGGCTGCATCAAAAGCAGCGTGGCCAGCAGGGCCAGGGAGGGGATTCTGCCCCTCTGCTCTGTGCTCGAGACCCCACCTGGAGCACTGTGTCCAGCTCTGGAGTCTTCAACATAGAAAGGACATGGACCTGTTGGAACGGGTCCAGCAGAGGGCCACCAAGATGGTGAGAGGGCTGGAGTACCTCTGCTGTGACAACAGGCTGAGAGCTGGGTTTGATCTGGGGAGACCTGGTAGTACCCTTCCAATATCTGAAGGGGGCTCCAGGAGAGCTGGGGAGGGACTCTTTGCCAGGGAGGAGAGTGACAGGACAAGGGCGAATGGCTTTAAACTGAAAGAGGGGAGATTGAGATGAGATACCAGAAAGAAATTCTTTGGTGTGAGGGTGGTGAGAGCCTGGCCCAGGTTGCCCAGAGAAGCTGTGACTGCCCCATCCCTGGAGGGGTTCAAGGCCAGGCTGGATGGGGCTTGGAGCCAACTGGTCTGGTGGGAGGTGTCCCTGCCCAGGGCAGGGCGTTTGGGATAGGATGATCTTGAAGGTCCCTTCGAACTCTATCCATTCTATGATTCTGTGATCCCAGACAGTGTTGAATGCTTCAAAAAGCCCTCAAAAAGAGCTCGTTGTTGACTCCTATTGCCACAATTCCCGTCCCCAGTGCAGGCTTACCTGCACTGGAGCTGGGCTCCTCAGTGAGCGATGGGCTGTTTTCTCCATTATTATCAGGGGCAAAAAGTGCATTTCAGTTTGTGAGGCAAACATATTGGGATCCTCCAGGCTGCTTGATCATGCTCTCAATACATGTCAGAATCCAGGAGCAGTGGCAAATCATAGTTGCAATAGTCCAAGACTACCTCTAAAGACAATTTCCTTCCTTTTCTAGCTTCTTTTTATGTCCCATTATTTGAATTGCATTAGATGTTATTGCCCTGAGTTAGAAATCAGAAAACGTTGTACTTTCTGGAAAAGCTTGCCTGAAAGCATGAAGGAGTTTTGCTATCCAAACAGACATATTTCACCATAATTTATCTCTGCTGAACTATAGCTCCATAGTTGTGCAATCTTGGATAACTGGAGGGAGGAAAGTTTCTGTGCTTTTAAAAATCCTATTCGTGATTTTTGAAAAAAACCCAGACCACGAGCGTGTCTAATTTAGGAAGTAGCACCTGAAGCGAGCTGGAATTTGCAGCGAGGGATGTACTCTGCAGAATGTTTTATGCAGCTTTACTATCAGATAGAAGATGAACATGATGTGACGTAGTCTTTGAAGCTCAATGCAAAACAGATTGTTAGCATCCTGCCCTCCTGATGTATCACCATGGCATGTCTGCTCTTGAGACTATGGGGAATATGTAGAACGGTACCTTGGATAATTATGCAGATGAATTTGTGACATGTCACTTTCATGCGTGTGTGTATGTAAATCATAGAATCACAGAATCGTTCAGGTTGGAAGAGACCCTTGGGATCCTGGGGTCCAACCATCAGCCCCACTCTACAAAGGTCTCCCCTACACCAGATCCCCCAACACCACAGCTCAACCACTCGGAAACACACTCAGGGATGGGGANGTCTGACCCAGAGTTAAGAATTACCCTAATTCTTCAGTTTAGTCACTCGACCAAAGAAGTAATTATTTTTACAAAATTCTGAATCACATATTTGGCTGAAAACTTTGTTGGCATTGATTTTCCTTCTGCCTATGGCAGCTCTTCCCTTGTGTGCTCAGAAAAGCACCGGGGTTTGTGTTCCCATCCATGATGGAATAGCTGGTGATGAAAACAAGGGTCTTGCTTTTACCCCAGACTTGTTCAGAGCTTTGAATTATGTTTGAGTATCAAAGCTAAAATAAACTCTTGCACTTATTGCTGTAGGTTGCTTTGCATAACAAGGGTCTGATTTTCTCCATGCCTGCTTTATTCAGGAGACTCAGCTGTTATTTGGTGTAACCCAGCTTTTGCCTGTGTATTCATTTTGGGTTTTTCGGTTGTGTATTTCCATTATGTGCTGGTAAGCAAACAACATCCATTAAAAGAAAGCTAATCTCTTTCTGCCATCACTGATGTGATCTCAGGTCAAGTGTAATCCAAGCTGTCAAGCAAGCATAAACCTCAGCATCAGTGTGAACAGGACTAGAAATTGTTTGACGTCATGAATGATTTGGGGATAATTATGTGCCAAAGCTCAAAAATGAGAATATCTTCTATGCTAATGCCATTTCTCCTCCTAGCAAAATGAATGTTAAGCACTTGGTAGTCTGCTAAATTAGAATAATGCTATTTACATTCAGTTACAAAATAAGTATTCAAAACCTTTTCCCAACAACATTTGGGGTTTTTTGTTTTCTCTTGCTTTAAACAGGACGCAGGTATCTTTGCATAGCATTCTGTTTTCTTTGGCAAAAATAATCACTTTAAAGATTTTCATCCCTGAAAAACACAGATAACAGAGATAAATGGACGCATATTTCTTCTTTATGTCACTGCTCTTCTGAACTTTGTTTCTTAGGTTTCATTCATCTCTGTTGCAACAGAAGCCAGAGAATATAAATCTGTCAAGGGTGAGTGTCAGGAGGATGGAGCCAGGCTCTTCTCAGTGACATCCAATGACAGGACAAGGGGCAATGGGTGCAAGCTGGAACAGAGAAGGTTCCACTTCAATATGAGAAAAAACTTCTTCAGGGTGAGGGAACACTGGAAGGGGCTGCCCAGGGAGTCGGTGGAGCCTCCTTCTCTGGAGATACTCAAAGCTCTCCTGGAGGCATTCCTGTGTGACCTGCTCTGGGTGTTCCTGCTCCAGCAGGGGGATTGGACTGGAGGAGCTTTCAAGGTTCCTTCCAACCCCTGAGATTCTGTGATTCTGTGTAATAGCATAAATATGCAGCATTTATTTCTTCGTGGTCTTAATTT
The DNA here is from genome assembly GCA_013400555.1 of Jacana jacana. NCBI lineage: Eukaryota > Metazoa > Chordata > Aves > Charadriiformes > Jacanidae > Jacana > Jacana jacana. The sequence continues at coordinate 39,047 of VZTM01020254.1, forward strand.
TCATCAAAAAATCTTTACAAATGGCTTTAATAGGAGACAAGATCATTCAGTGTTGATGTTCCTCTCCAGAAGTGAACACTGAGTTTTTTGACATCGTGTTATTCTGGGTGCTAGGAGTAGCATTACTGCTGCTTTTTGGATGGGGACAGGCTCCAACGGAGGCATGCCCAGCCTTAGAGATGAAGTTATCTCTCCTTGGGCTGCTTCTGCTTGGTCGAGAGACCCTTTCAAAAGCACTTTCAAACACTGCCAAGGTAAACATTGTCAGGATAGCAGTAGCTGAGCTGAGTGCCAGATGTGTTCAGTTAACTGGTTGGGATGCCCAATGTAACGTACTCGTGTCCCCATTTGAAGTTTTTCCGGAGGATTTCCTGGGGAGGGTAAGGGGAGGGTGGGATAGAGTGCATTAGCAAATGTCCTCTCTCACTAGAAATAAAGAAAAGGGTTTCTTGTCTATATTTCTTCTTCAAGGAGATCTGTTCCTTCTGAAGATTGGTCTGTGGTGTAAGTGCACAGAAAGCAGTTGAGCTTGTCCATTCGGGATAACCTCTGTTAGTCAAACGGAGCCCAGTTTTGAAGGCAGTGTTATAAATTATGAATGTTTGACAGAGGAGTCAAGCAGACTGTAAAATGCACATGTCTTGTTGGACCTTGGGCATCTGCCCATTCGTGAGGTGGTGCTTTGCACTGCAAGTTCTTTGGGGGAAAGTGGATTTTCAAAGGCAGCGCTCTTTTGTGTTTGGAGCACTTTCTTCACCTCAAATCACACATATTATACTGTCCCTTTTGTTGCTTTTGTGAGCAGAAAGGTACAGAAAGGGCAGGTGGGTGGGTAAGGTTGCTCAGAGAGCCCTACAGCAAGGAATCCTGATGGGATCTCTGGATCCCATTGATGCCAAAGGCTGAATTCCCACCGGATGCGTCAGAGAGCGGTGGATTCCACTGCATGTAGGACAGAATGGAGTTTCCAGTTGAGGCAATAAGAAGCATTGCTGGGGTGCCAAGAGCCAAGCAGAGTTGCAGTGCTTGGACAAAATGAGGCTGTCTAAACTGATACCATTCTCTTTTTTCCCAGGCTATTTGCTCCTTGGACAAAGGGGAGAAGGGCAGCATTTGATACTTTTCTTTACCCTTTTTTGTTTTTTCCCCAGCTGTGGAAGAGTAGAAATATGTTAAAAAGAGACTGCAGCTTTCTTTCAAAGGGGAGAAGGGCAGCATTTGACGTTTTTCTTTTTCTTTTTTTTTTTTCTTCTTTTTTTTTCCAGATACGGAAGAGTAAAAATATATTAAAAAAGAGACTGCAAATTTCTTTCATCATTTTAGCTGAGCTTCTTCATTCCTGTTCTTCTTCCGCAAAGACCAGTTGCTGGGGAAGGCGTTAAACAACTTTCAAAACACTCCTCCTCCCACTGACTACTTCACAGCTAACGATTCGGGGTTCTAGGGTGGGGCCTTGCTTTTCTGGGTCAGTTTTATTTTTGTTTGTTTGTTTGTTTGTTCGTGTATATGTGCATTATTTGTCAGTTTGGGAAGTTGTTTGTTTGGGGTTGGTTAAAAAAAACCCAAGTGATGATTTCTTCATGCAAACGGTGCCGCTTTTCTGGACAGGTCAAGCAAATAGATGAGACTTCTCTTCAGAGCCTGGCATTGCCCTTTGCTGTGCCTCAGCTTGGGAAACCAACACTGGGATGATGCAAAAGAGCATAACAAAAAGAGAAAACTTGATAATACTTCATTTCTACTCTTCTTTTTCCCAAGAGCCCTTTGCAATTGCTGGTAGACAGAATGGGACATCGGTTTTACCCTCGATGTAAAAGATGTTGTTAATAAGAATGGCACATGTGTAGAGTCGTGTGACCGTTTGTTAGGGGTCGATGTCTTCCCTGGGTGATGCAACGATAGTAAAATGTTCTGTTTCTGAACAATGGGCAGACTCACTCAGCCCTTGATTTTGTTCAGGTTTTGCAGTTAGTGCTAGGGAAGGAATAATCAATGGAAGCTATATTCCCTTGGGACGGATTTAATTGTGAGACTTGGAGAGCATGCACTAATGTGCTGCTTGACATTTGACATGCCTGCCCGACCCTGAGATTGCAGGTAATGAGCCATGTCCCACATTGGTTCGTGGGCTGCTGGTAACTGCTCCTTGTCTGACCTGAAGAGCTGAGAGAAGGGCAGCAGGAAAATCAAGTGGCTCAATTCTCGCTTTCATCTCAGTGTGGTCTTTCATCCATCCCTGGCTGAATGGAGAGGCCAAAGAAAGGAGAAGTGATGCTGGAGAAGTACGGACAGACAAAGCCGAAATGAAAAAGTGAGTCCTAAATACACTGCTGGTGTTGGTGGATAAAACTGTCTTGTCCAGTGGAAAAGTAGCCATCCTTTTGGACCATTTTAAAGAAGAAATGTTAAAAAACTGACTCGCTCAGGCCTTGATTCAGGAGGGTATCTTTGCATGAGAAACATCCAAGATGTAAGTGCTTTTCTGGCTTGAGGTCTTGCTAGGGATTCAGTTGAGTGTAAGTAATTGTACCTGTCTATGTGGAAATCAAGGTGTGGATATACACATACACCTGGTGTTTGCCCAACCCCGTCTCTTCAGGATGAGGTCTTGCTGTGTTAGTCGTGTGTATTGTACAAGGAATCAGACTGCTGTCACGGCTCTTTGCTGCGTAGAGAACATGCAAAAGATTGGCTTAGGAAGGTAAATCCTTGGTGTTTCCTTTTCCTTTTCAGAAGCACAGGACTTTACCTCCAGCCTATTTTAGAGCTTGAGTCTCTGTTCCTGCTTAAAACTGTGCACGTGCAGGGACGAGCTTCCCATGACACTAGCGAAAATCACAGCAGTGAGCTCAGCCTAAATCCACATCTAAACACGAGTACCTTCTCACTCAGGAGTGTTTGTACCTGGGAGTTTGGTTATCGAGGCTTGAGACATTTTGAGTTCTTTTTTTGGACACTGGAGTTTGAGTTCTGTTCAAAGCCAAAGATTTAATTAGGTTCATGCTGTGAAAAGGTTGCACTTCAATCGCGTGTTTTCAGAAGGAAAGTTCAGAAGTACAAAAATAACTCTTGCCATTCTGAGAACTTGCAGTTGGCTTCATTGAACCAGCTCATTTAAAGAAAATAAATAAAAGAGCACGTAGTGTTCCTATTTGTGAGCTACCTGGTTCGGTGGTAGGTAGCTCTCTGAGGAAAGCAGGGTGCCAGGGGACAGTGGCCCCTCGGCTAGTGCCGAGCACACTCCATGCCGTGTGACAGGCAGAGGACTGTCACCACCTAGCACTTTCCCACCTCCCCTCTCCCCTCCTCTGCCAGCATTCAGCCCTGATGAGAGCGTGACTGCCAGCCCTGGCCATGCTCTCTGGAGGCACGTCAGTGAGATATCAATAATGCAGAACTAAATGCCACAGCAGTGGCTCAGCCCCTGCTTTGTCATTCTTCTCTCTGGAGCCGGGGGGGACGGACCCTCACTGAGGGTTTGGATTGATTTAGTCAATATTTTTTAAGTTATGCTGACCTAATGTACAGTAACTGAAGATGCCTTAGATTAAGCACAGTAGAATAATGACAATAATTTAAACCAACCCAAACTTTTTTCTTCATCCACTTCGTATTTCCTGTCTTTCGGGGAGCGGCGTCTTTCCAGCAGCGGAGCCAGGCGGCTTAATCCAGGGCTGGGCAGGTCTGGTTTCTTGTGCCCTGGCACAGAGGTGTGAAATCAGGCTGGAAAACGTTTTTTTCCTCCATCCTTAGGGTTATTGACCACCAGCAGGCGCCGCCAATAGGGGAAGGGGTGGATTTGCCCTTTGGCGGGGGACAGCAGATGAGCCTCTAGAGGAGGTGCCAGGGTCAGATTCCTGATCTCAGCATGCAGGCACGCTGCAAAGTGTTTCCCAATTTACAGACAGTCAGGTAGCTCTAACGTTCTCCTGCTCTTTTGAAATTGTTTGAATGCACTACAGTGGATCATTTGCATTTTTTAGATTTTTTTTGTTGTTGTTGTCACGTAAAAAAAAGATCCCCATGAAGTCTTATAGCTTGGTAAGTGAAATGGAGAAATTGGAATCCTACAGAGAGACTAGGCTGGATGAAAGCTTCTGTTGTGGGGTTCCCTCCCAGGATCACACCTCCCTTCCCTTGCTGCAGCCCCCACCTCCCGGGAACACGGCAGCTTTGTGAGCCCGGGAGCCGGGATGTTTAGGCACCCCCCAGTTAAACGAGAGATCAGCCACTGGGCAGTTGTGTGAAAAAAAAAAAAGAATAAAAACTTAAAACCAAAATATGACAGAACTGTTTTCTCTTATTTTATACCATGAAAGGAAACAAACAAACAAAGTGGAAAAGGATTACATGTTCATCAGCCTGTGTTTGTAAAGACAGTTTACAAAAGTTTGGAAATCCTGTGAAAAATCATGGTTTTTTCTTTGTCCTTACCTAACTTTCCTCAGATGGCTGGAAATCCTGTTTGCAGCAGCTTTCCTTTTCTCTCAGTGTGAGAATGAATCAGCCAGAAAGCCTGCCCATGCTGTTGGCCTTCTGGTGAACTTGTACAGAACCATTTGGGAGTACCCACCAGGAGGCACAAAGGGTCCATCTGGTGCCAGAGTGCTGCTTTGGGAGGGCAGCGCAGGCTGGGGAGCTGTGTGCTAACGAAGGCACTCTTCTTCCTCTGCACAGGGCCTGCTGGTGCTCTCAGCAAGCTCTGCTTCCCAGAAGCTGTTGTGTAAACTTGAGAGGAAGAATCCAGGCACTTTATCCCCCCATCAATCAGGGAGGGATTCCATCCCAAGTACCCCTGTCAGTGCTCAGACACCAGTCCCAACACCGCAGCTTTGTGCGAGTGCATTGTGAGCCCAGGAGCCAGGATGTTTAGACACCTCCCGGTTAAACTAGAGATCAGCCCTCCCAGTTAAACTAGAGATCAGCAGTTGTGTAAAAAAAAAAAAAAGAATTTAAAAAAAAATCATAAGCAGTTTGGGACTGGTGTTCAGGGAATTAGCAGACCCTTGGCTCAGTGCCATAGTGCTTGAACCCCTGGCTGTGCTCTAATTTAGGAAAAATGAAAAGTAATATGTTTTTATCCGTTTCCATTATTTAAATGGCTCCAAGGGTGACAGTCCTCTGGGCTGTGCTCAGGCAGTGATTTGAGCCACGTGTTTCTGTGACAATATGCAAGAGTCTTCATACCTGTGAAAGAAGGGATTTGGTTGTTTTTTTTTTTAAATTAGACGTTTTAAATGTGAAAAAAATGTGATGCATCCTCTCAAAATGCTTAAACGAGCCAGCTTTCCTCACAAACTACACAATTTGTGGTTTTTTAAGTTCAGTGGTCGCATTTCTATGTTTAATTATAAAACGATGATGGATGTCACTAATGTTCTTCCAGGTTTGGAAACAGATGCCAGGAGCCAACCTTTTTTGTTTGTTTGTTTTTTTGGTTTTTTCTTTGATTTTCTGAGGATAAAATAGATTTAAAAAAAAATAATTTGCAATTTTAGACTGCAAGCATGTTTCAGAGCAGGCACTCAGGAGATCCTTGAGCTCACCTGGCTGAAACAAGGCAAGTGTTCCACTGTTAGTGCTTGCAAATCCTGCAGTGGGCCCCAAACATGGCTTTTCATTAAAAAGCACAATAATCTATCCAAATAAGAGATGATGAAGCCTGACAAGGACAGTACTATTTTTTTTCCTCCAAGTAGAATAAACTAGTCTGTCTCCAGGAACTCCTGAGATGGTCTTATCACTTCTTACTGGCTCCTTTTCCCTCACATTTCATTTCTTAACCACGAACCTCACCGTGCTCTGCTGCTCTCTGCCACATGTTAGCCATTTATGCTCAGCATATGACAACATCATCCAAGTCCTTTTCTCTTTCTCTTTTTTAATCCATTACCTGCCCCAATAATTACAAACCATGGAGTGATGCTGTGCTCTGGCATGTCTGGCAGTGGTGCTGGTTTCAGAGCTGGGCTGGCGCGGTGTCTGAATGGCACTGGGAGGTGGGAAGGTGCTGGCTGAGGCTGGGAAGGAGCCCTGAGGCACTGACTCGGGGCAAAGTGCCCCGGGGAGCGGGCACCAGTGCTGGCCAGCTGGAAAGGAGGGGAAAAGCCCACGCTTTCACCTTTTAAGGCATAAATTCAGCTCCTTCCAAAGTCTTTTTATTTTTGCCCCATGCTTGCATTCCCCACAACACGAGCAGGTCTTCTCCGCTCTTCATTTAGTGTCAGGTGTGCAGCCTAAGGTGGTTTCTCCCCTGCGTCCAGGGGCAGAGGGGTCTTGCCATCCCAGATGACACTTTCCCAGTCTGACTCCTGTGTTGACTGACCACTGCCAGTGCCATTATCATCTGTGGGAACCAAAGGCTGGCCATGCTTTCCCACTTGCTGAGACTGCATTTGCATTGCTGCGACATCCCTTTCAATCCCCGGTGATCACAGAGTGCCCAAGCAGGACCAGGAGGACCTTTTTGAGGTCTCTGTGGCATCCGCTCTCCCTGCTCCGGTGACTTGACCAGCAGGGAGAAGAAAATGGGCCTGGTTGAGGACCTGGAGCTCAGTTTTGTGGCGTTTCTTTACCCTCATACCCAAGTGCAGGGCGGTGCGCGCTCCCGAGCCTCGCGGCACGCTGTCGGCTTCTGCACTCCTCTTGCAGCTGCGTGTGTCTCGACCCCTGTGTGCCCGTAACGCCCTGGTTTTAGACACTGCCCAGTGGTAGGAGGAATATACCAATCCCACCGTCCCTGCCGGCGGTTGAAGAGGTGTCTCTGTCAAACAAAATTGCTTACGGCCATTGGGATCTTCTGGAGACCTAGAAACCCAGCAGTAGAATGAATGACAGAGCGAGCATTTTCCTTTTCTTCTTGCTTGGATGATATTTTTATACACTTTTATATGCAATTTTTTAAAATACTTGCTATTTTTATTGTAGGGTTCTGGTTGGGTTTTTACCAGATCTTCTGGTTGTCTACAGGCCCAGATTCTCACAGGAATCTTTCCCTTCCCTTTTCTCCTCCCCTTTCTCCCCTGATAGACAAAAGCCATTGTCTTTGCAACATCAGCTTGGAGCAAAACACCACCCAGGGGCCTGATGGCTGTTGTAGTTGCACTGAAATCAAAGGAGGTTGCATGCGAAGTCCTGATGGTCCCACCGCAGCGCCCGGGACCAAAGATGAACGAGCCCAAACCTGTACAAGGAATTCCACGCAGGGGGGGTTCTGTGTAAAGGCAGTGCATCGGGGTGGTGCTGTCTTCCTTTGCCGTGGTGGGACCTGCTCCCACCACCACCATGCGTTTAGATACAACTGTGTCTCTCGCTTCCTTCTGGTGATGCTACTCCTTGCAGGCGTTTCAGTCCAAGTCACACCTTAGCACACGGACTGCCTTCAGCGGCAGGGAAGGGTGGGCCTCGTGGCTTCTCTGTGACAGTAGATTTCACTGCTCTTGTGCTTAATCCTACAGTGACAGAATCCTAAAGAGAGTTAAGGGAAGTTAGCCCTATTGGCTGGAAGGGTAAGGGGGAATTAACTAAATTCAAGAATCCTGGCCTTGTAGCTGTTGTTCTGCAGGGATTTCTGTGTATGGAGTTGAACGTAAACCTCAGAAGAGCTGATAGTGGAGATGATGTGGATCTTGAACTGAACTAAGACAAGGACACCTCTTCTCTAACGTTTGGGAAGGAAGAAAGAGGCAGGTTGTGATGCTATTTTGCACCAGGGGACAGAAAATAAGTTAAAATCCATCTTGAAAGGAGAACTCAGTGCTTGTTTGCTGCGGGGACGGGGTGGGTCGGGTGATGACAAAATCCTGTTTGGTTTGTTAGGACTCATCAGGGGGAAAAAACACAAAACAAAGATGAATGATGTAATGCCATGTAATGCCAAGTATTCTCAACTGTTCTGAGAATCATTTTAGACTATGTACTTACTGTTAGTTCCTTATTTGAAAGAAGAGGCTTGTGGTCTCTAAATGTATAAAACATTTTTCAACATTCCAGGTTTTCTGTAACCGAGTCCCTGTATGTTCATCCTGTTACCAAATAAAGGCAAATGAGTTCTCTGCTCCCATTGAATTAAAGTTGCAGAAACATTCATTGTGTTTTGGTGCCTCCTACATCCAATCCAGGCCTGGCACTTGCCATTGCCTTTCCAGTGCCCAGCTCCCTGTAGAGGACTACTAATACTCCATTTTCAATTGTAGTGGGAGTATTCCTTGGACAGCAGTCACTGCACACCACTTGCCCCTGGGAGGAGGAGTTAGTGGCATTACCTGATTTCTAAAGACAGGGGAATTGAGGTAGAGCATTCAAATTCAATATTTAAGGACCCTGAGGTACATCTCTATCTGTCTGGGGATTAGACGTGTCAAACTCACCTTTTCCTTTTTCTCTTTTGACTGAAATCACAGCCCAAAGGAACATCTAAGCCAACAACAGCACACCACGCTCGCACCCACCAAGACACTTGATTGTGTCTTTGTTTTCTTCATGTGCCACTTGGGACATGGGTATTGATCCCACAGGGCTGGTGTCCTGTGCTCCAGTGTTTCATTATAGACCTCCTTTCACAGCATTTCAGCTCCATCTCTAGGGAGCACCTGCTACAGAATATCTTATCCCACAGGTGGACACGGGCAGTGTCTGTGCAGTAGTCATCACACCACACAAGACCAGAGCTTTCCCATACACGTGCTGTTTTTCTATTTGATATTTTCTTTAAAAAATGGAAAAAAATTAATGACAAAGAAGGGCAGAGACAAAGCCATTCTCTCTAAGGAGGATGTAAAGTTCATAGTTGTTCAATACGAGTGTGAAAGGCTTTGGGTGTTCCTTTTTGCCTGAAATTCCAGTTTGAATTCGCTCCTTTCCTCTCTGGGAGGTTCCCTGGTCTTGATTTCCTACAGATCGTACTCACCACTGTACCTCCTTGTATTCTTACACCTTCCTGGCCTGGTTTGAGACTGCACGTACCTCCAGTCCACTGCAAGTAGAGGCGAAGCCAGGCTGCCAATGTCTGTTGGATATTGAGGGTGTTGATGTAGTCAACTCTGTTCTTCACATCAAACCCACTGACTGCCGTGTAGACAAGAGGGGAGAAAAGGCACCTCACCATTTGTGTTACTCACCTCCACTTCCAAATACAGTATCAGAGACCATTCCTTGGTGTCTGTAGCCAGTGACATGAGCCTGCAGAGCTGTTACCAAACAGTGGGTCCCAAGCTGATGCCAGCGCTCTCTGAACTCCAGCAGAATTGAGGTAAGTACTGTGTAACTGCCTTCAGAGCCGTGCTGGGCAATAAACCTGGCAATGGCCAGTTCTGTGAGGACACAGAGGCAGCTGAAGGGCAGGTTGAGAGCTGGAAACTGTTCATAGCTCTAAAACTCAAGACCGTGACACTTCCAAAATCAATGACTTGGGTATCTCTGCCCAAACCTGGTAAGTGATAAGAAGAAGACAGATATGTTTGATATTGGCTCTTTAATGGAAAGGTCCCCAGAAGCAAGGCTGCTTTCCCAGTTAGCCCAACTTAAAACCATGGATGTCACAATGGTTGAAAGAAGACAACTACCACTTGGTAGTGGTGGCAGCACCACAAAAAGTCTTCTCATGGCTGGTGTGGGTACATTTGTCCATCTCTGCTGAAACAACTCTTTCTTTTTGAAGGTCCAGCGCGACGTTCAGCTGACTTCCCCGGCTCAGAGTCCTCGGCAAACCACCTCACATTGCCAGGTCAGTTGGTACCACCTCACTCGAATTTGCTTGTACATGCAGCTTTAGAAATAGGCACTCACAGTGGCTGCTGCTTGGGACTTGGACCTAAGCAGATGGACATTAAAAAGATGACTTCTTTTGCAAGTATGGCATGACTTTTACACATCACATTAAAAGAGTGGGGGGCTGAACAAATGAGTTGGGTTTTTTAATAGTCTTCATTGCATTTCTGTCTCATTTTGGTTTTGGTTTTTTGATTAGTGGCTGCTGTGCCAGCAGATGAGGTGCAGTGTGGTACTGCCTGTAGATGCCGATGCGCAGTTGCATGTCTCCGGGCTGCCTCAGTTCCCCTGGCTGTTCATGGCTTGATGTTCTTCTGCAGCTCCCACCTCAGCAGGACAGTTCCCCCAGGCACAGCTTCAGCCACTGCTGGGGCGTGAGGAGCAGGGACGTCCGAGAGTCCCAAACACTCTTTTCCCTTAGTGAAACAGCGCGCTGCCATGGGACCCTGTCCAGCTTGAGAGCAAGAATGGATAATCACTAAAAGTGAAACAGAAACCTCTAAGCAGAGGTGGCTGCTCAGCTAACTGCCTTCTTGGTTTTTTAACAGAGGCAAATTGTTTCCCCGGAGGTGTTCAGGAGGAAAAACCATGCTATTGACTCAGTGACGCTAGCAAGCAATGACATTAAAGAAAATTATATTTCCATTACTTTTTTGAAGGGACATTGCCTTTGGAATGAATAGAAATGTTTATATCAATCTGCTTTAAGATGCTTGAAAAAGAAAGGAAAGGATATTGGTGTTTTGCCTTGCCTTGTTCTGTTTTCTGATCAGAGGGGAATTGCTGTGCAGTAAGAAGACTGTTTGTTGCTATAACAACTCCTAGTAGTTTGAAATATTCATCCAGGCTGAGTATATAGGATTTTTGTCAGTAAGGATCACCAGCAATAGTTTCCTTCTTATTGCAAGGAGGCAAAACCTATTGCAAATCAGTATATTTCATGGGAAGTCAGTGGAACCAGGAAAATTCCAGTTAAAGTTTTGACAATGGCATACAGTAATTCTTGTGGACTGTGGTGGTGCATCTCCTGGCTTCAAAGGTCACGTGAAATGTCCATCACGCTTGATTAACTGAGAACAGGCTCCTCAGGAAATCCTTCTCTCTTGTTTAGATTATTCCCCAAACCGAAGAACTTGGCACTGTCTGGACTGTTAGTTCAAGTGTATCTGCAAATAATTGGGTTTTGATGGGCTGTCTTGTTGACCTCACCCAGCAGAGGCACAGCACATTTTAGGATCAGTCTGGAGGGCAGAACTCGTGGCAGCACTTGGTACTCCTGTGGTTTCTTGACTCATAGATAAATGGTTTAAGCTGTGGTAAATCCAGCACATTTCTTCACCCGCTCATCTGTACGTGTCTCCACTCCCAAACTGATCTCATGTGCATTAGCTATGTCTGCTTATAGGGCCATCCATCACTGCTAACACAGAACAATCACTTCTGGTGTAGTGCCTCAAGCCATTCATCTAACTGGAGTTCTGCAGAGTGTAGAAGGTTGATTTTGTGCTAGGGGCAAGAGGGGCAAGAGGGATTGAGGAACGAACAATTCTTGTTCCGCCATGTAAGCATTGTGCAAGTCGTGTTGTTCTCTGAAACCTCTTAGTTGGTCTGTTGTAAACGTGTTTGCAGATATCCTCAGGTCCTGCCCCACTTTGTCACAATATCAGTTAAAGGTAAGGTGCATCAGACGGTTCCAAGCTTTGCAGTCCCTTCTGATTAGCAGAACTCTTTGAAAAAATAGGCATCAGTTAAAGGTACATGTTCCTCAGGAAGGACATCGAGTGGTATGAGGTTGGCAGCCCTCAGCTGTGGTGCTGCAGGCAGAACCTGAGGACTGGCGCTGAGTGACGTCTTCCCTGCAGTCTCACTTTTCATTCTTAGCCGTCTACTAACTGGCAACTCTGACATTCACTCTTTCAACTGTGCTAGCCATTATGCCTTAAGCAAGTCAAGGCAGAATGTTGATGTAGGGCAGGTATTTATACTGGGCAGCTAGAGGGAGTCCTGACCCATCTCCAATTAAAAGAATTGCACCAAAGAAAGGATAAGAAGAAATACTGGGAGGGTCCCACCCCCACCCTAGCCAAATCTGAGATTTGCTTGGCTGCTGTTTTCAGATGCTAGGTTGCACATCCTGCTGACCAGAGCAAGCAGAGCAGCTAATGCTCTCATCCTCAGTCAGCATCTGAACAGCCACACAGACAGTGTCTCTGCATGATGCACTTGTGTGTCTATTCTAGTCTACACGTGCAATGTCCAAATACCTGTCCTCTGTGCTGAATCTCAACAGTAGCCACGATCTTAAAAAAGAATTCTTTATTGTCCCTAAATTAAAAAGAAAGGAATTTCATGCCTTAGCAGCATCAAGGTTAGAAACTTGTAGTACTTACATGACTCCATGCATGAAGCTCCTGAGAATCATAACCTATTGAAGCCCACAATAACTCTGTGAGGTAAGTATTCTCCTTTTTATTCCCATTTTACACGTGGAGAAACTGTGGTGAATGTAACAGTCCGGGTCACACAAGAAGGCACTAAGAAATCTGGGAACAGAACTGTGGAGTCCTGAGAGAGCATCTTCTCCCCATCACTTCGAGTCACTAAAACCTGAAGAAACTAAATGTCATGGATCCCCTTTATTAACTCCTGTATCAGGATGATAAACAGCACTGTCAGTGTTCCGGATAAACCCCTTAAACCTATTAGCCGAGTCATCTCTGCTGGCAACAACTCCAGTAAAATTCCAGTTAACAATAAACAGTCCCCCATGCTGAGCAGTGAAAAATCCAGTAACAGTTTGGCTGAATCCGTGCTGAGTGCAGAAAATGGAATTAATCTGAAAAGTGAATGTGCCTCAAAGAACAGTAGCTCACCTGGATATTTTTCAAGCTTTTAATGAACATCAATCATCTGGTCTAGTGGAGAACAGGGAAGATTATGACTGTGCAGGAATCTAGATGTGCATTTCTAAAGTTTATGAAATGCATAGCTTTTGTTTCCCAAGACATTTTAGAGTATAATTAATCATTCAGTGTGTTTAACAAGATGATGGTGTGATTGTTCTAGCATCTGAAGTTAGCTAGCTCTCACAGGAGAATCTTGAGCAGTGACTTTTAAAGTGCTTTTCGTGCTAATTATTGACTTACTACTTGGATATTTTGCAAATAATATCTGTGTATAAAACAAATACATTTTGGTCATAGTCCTGTTTAATTTTTTATTCTACCTATGTGAAGATGTAATAAAGCAAGTCAAGATGTCAAGAAAAGTCAAATTCATATGTAGCCCACTCGTGACTTTCACAGTGGCCTTTCATTTACTAGAAAAATCATCTGAAGCCCCTTAGATCCACCTGTGCCTGAATTCCAAGAAATGTGATCTCAATCTGAGTTTATTGCCTTAAAATGACCTTGTTCAACAGTATTTTGAAAAGAGTGAAGTGTTTAGCTATCTACATGGAGATAGGTAAATATAAAGTTGCTTCTTCATTTAGACTTTTGACAGTTTCATCTTCTGTCTAACCTGTTGTTTCCTAGCACTGAGAACATTCCTTGGGGTTCACCTGTATTGGTCTGGTCTTCTGGATGTCCAAGTAAGGACATCTATTTATAGATCTAGTATGCCAAAGCGCTTAATAGCCCAATATTCAGTTTTTGAGAGGTCTGTGTTTCATTCCAATCTTTTACATCCATATTGATGATCTATATTTTCACCTCCTTTTTTTTTTTTTTTCCCTGAGCTTTTTTCTTAACCCTTCATTATCCCAAAAGAGTCCTGGCTCTCAGGCTGAGAAACCCTCCTTTGCACTGACAGGCCCTGGTGACTGGAATGGACACAGCTTCTGAAAAATTCATTTCTTGTCCACCAACAAATGAATGCCAGGCATGGTAACCAGCGTTGTTCTTCCTTTGTCACCACCAGCCATCAAACCTCAGCTGCATCATCTCAGGAGGCCTGCTCCCTGCTCAGGAGACTCTCTCGCAGCCTTCCGGAAGAAATCGGAGGAACATCCGGTGAGATATAAGCTGCTTGACCAGAGAGGAAGGATGAAGAAGATCCAAAATATTTCCCAGAACTGGAATAGGAAATAGCAGAAGAGATAAAGAGGCATCTTCTGGGATGACACTCCCCACCTGGGGATAGAGGACTTTTTGTAACCATTGCACAGGCCATACTGCATTGTACAGAAGCTGCAATTCTAGATAAAAGCAAGTGTATGACTTAGCTAAACAGTATAATTGACATTTTATTAGAAATGTTCTCAATAGCTGCCTTATTACTGCAGCATATGTCCACTTGCTGCTAAAATATTGGGCTGTTATCTTAAAAGAAGTACTTGTATATCACCATCTCCTGTCAAATTAAGGAAGCCAATGCTTTCCAAGGTTGTTGGGCTCCTTACGGTGTTCTCAGTGTGGCCTTCTGCCTGCCACAGGTAAGACAACAACTCCTATTTCAGACAGCATAGGAAAGATTTTTCTTGCCCAGCTGTGAGGAGAATAAGTGTCCTGCTGTCAGAGCACGATGGGTGTTTTCAGGAGGCTGGAGTACAGCTAGTCCTCCCCTTTCACTCACTGGAAAAAGAAGACATCGCACAGCATTAAAGCTGTGCTTTGCACCAACTCTGCTGAATGTTAAATAACACTGGCTGTCTTTTGTGGCATTCATTTAGTGAAGTTTGATCCCACGTGCTCTCTTAGCGCACAGTGTCCCATCGCCTGAATCTCACAGGTGAACGTGCCCCCCTGAAAAAGCTCCTTTTGTCCCCATTTTTTGCACTGTGAGAACTAGTGGCAAATAACCCTCTGCCCTCTCTCTCCAGGCCCCTGGTGATTTAGGTACCACCTCAGCTCTCCCTTTCCAGACTGGTCAACTTTGTCCTTGTTGTGCTCTCCTCACAAGCAAACCTACTCTGCTTTTTATCTTCCTTGCTGCTCTTTTCTGTATGGATTTTTTTAACCTCTTTTTGAAAGGAGAGGATGAACGCTGCGTACAGTACTCAAGATGCAAGTATATCAGAAATTTATAAAATAATGTAAGGACACTTTCTGTTTCATCTTCTATACCTTTCTGAATAGTTTTTAAGGTTGTACTTTTCTTTTTTAATCTCCTTGGGCACTGAATAGTAGTTTCTGTACAATTACCTATAATATATCCTGGTTAATTTATAGCCCAAACACACAGAGGAAATTGAGGAGTTGGCATTGCCTCCCTATATGCGTTGTTCTCCACTTACCGATATTGAATTGGTGGTTTTGCCAATTATACTGAAGCTGCTTTTCTTCTTCTTCCTCTTCTTCTTCTTCTTCTTCTTCTTCTTCTTCTTCTTCTTCTTCTTCTTCTTCTTCTTCCTCTTCTTGTTGAATAGCAGAGAGGACTCTCAATGCTGACCATTTAATCCCACTCAATTTATTTATTTTTTTTCTCACGTTGTTAACCAGTTATTTATACATCTTAAGATCATATATTATGATCTTCTTTCAAACCATGACAGCTCAGTAGCTTTGACAGCAGAACCTTGCCAAAATGGAGAACTGCAAATCAGTACTGGCTTCTCCAAGGACGTCTCAAAGATTTGTGAGCCAAAATTTCTTCTATAGAATCTAGCCTGACCCCTCTCTGTTATTCTTGTTATTCTTTTTTTTTTTTCCGAAAAGTTCACTTTCTGTGAAGTTGCATTCAGTGTCACACTGCCAGTTTGTAACTGTGTCCATGATAAAAACTGTGCCTGCTGGTGTGTGTAGTCCCGTTAACATCCCGGCTGGTTGTTGCGTGCAAAGACTGGGGTCTTCTTCCAGTGTGAGGTCTGCCCCCAGGTCCCCTGGGGTCCCTGCCGTGGTGGGTTCACTTGCCCTGAGGCCTCACACCTTTGCACAGTGTGACCTCTCCACCGCCCTGACGTCAGTGCTCTGATGTCACCTCCCCTGGTTTACCCCGTGCTTCGTGTTTGTGGTGTTGGCCTTCACCATCACAACTTGTGACTCCAGCAGCCGAGACTCCAGCTCTGCCTAAAGCAATGCAGAGAAGACTGGAGCTTAAAGCCTTCTGCTTCTGAAGAGTGATTTATCTCTAGGGATTCCTTGAGAGATGTGTTTTGCTTGTAGAATGCCTGATTTTACACAAAGAGGCTGTATAGAAATGCAAAATTATACTATCCTTGCAAACACATTTTCTGTGTCATTTCTTTCCTTTTTTTAGGACACTTCTGGCTAACCCTTTGCCTAACAGAACCCCACCTGACTGTTCTCTGGACAAGTGGACAGCGATGGGTCACTTGCAGAAGTGAGAAGGGGAAGCTCTTTTTTTTTGCCTGTCATTAACACTGATGATTTATTTGGGCTATTGGTTTTGTTTCACAAAGGCAGAGATTGTTGTCTTTGTTCTTGTTTGTGTTTGGTCCACACTCTCTCCTGTGCCATCAAGCTGACATCAGTTGCTGTATTGAACTTCGTGCTGTGCAGTGAAGGCACAGGGGGCGAAATGCTCTGCCTGAGCTGTTGTGGGGAGTTTATATGGCTCCTACAAATTTAACGTAGTTCTGATCAGGTTCCTCTTTGCTCTCACTTTTCTCCAGACGAATCCCTCCTGTGCCAAGTTGCCATCTGTTAGAGTCACTTCTAGGAAGTGTCTGTTCACCCAAGTGGTTATCAGGGCTTTTATTTTTTATTTTTCCTGAAGCTGAGGATGTGAAGAATGCTGGCAGATACTCAGTGCTGTTGGTAGAATATCTCAGGATGTGTCTTCCCTCTTCTGAAGCTGGAGGCTTTTGACCTAAATGAAATGCTGCAAAGTTGTGGGGAGAGGGTATTTGTGCAAAAACTAGTGTGACCAGCAGCAGTAGGGAGGTGATTGTCTCCCTGTGCTCAGCATTGGGGAGGCCACCCCTGGAGTCTTGTGTCCAGTTCTGGTCACTTCAACCCAAGAGAGATCTGGAGGGGCTGGAGCGAGTGCAGAGGAGGGACACGGAGCTGGGGAAGTGCCGCGGCTCTCAACAGGGAAGGGCCTGGAGAATGAATCTCATGGAGAGAGATTGAGGGAGCTGGGAGTGTTGAGTTGGAGGCAGAGGAGGCTGAGGGGAGACCTCATCCCTCTACAACTGCTTGAAAGGACATTGGAGAGAGGTTGGTGCTGGTCTCTTCTCACAGGGAATCAGCCATAGAAGGCGAGGGAATGGCTTCAAGCTGCAGCAGGGTAGGGTTAGGCTGTCCATGAGGCAAGAATTCTTCCCAGCAAGAGTGGTCAGAGGCTGGACTGGGCTGCCCAGGGAGGGGGTGGAGTCCCCATCCCTGAGTGTGTTTCTGAGTGGTTGAGCTGTGGTGTTGGGGGATCTGGTGTAGGGGAGACCTTTGTAGAGTGGGGCTGATGGTTGGACTCCAGGATCCCAAGGGTCTCCCAACCTGAACGATTGTATTCTATGATTATAGTTGTGCTGATGTTCTGCAGACTGATGCGCGGGGCTGTGAGGTGGAGTGGATGGGTTCAGCCTCTCAGTCCAACCCTGACACCTAGTGTACACCAGAGGGAAATTTTCCAAGTGTGAAGTTCCCAAATGAAATCTGTGTTATTTGGGGGAGGTCTGGCTTTGCAGCACTCTCAACTTTTTTCTGCACCAATGATTTCTAAGATAACGACTTCCTGCCAACATTCTTCTTAGAAAGTCTTTTGGTCTCACACTTATGATGCCATTTAGACTTGTTATAACTCATTGTAACTATCAATGTTTGCAAATTTAGCCTTTTATCTGTTTGTCCATTTGTGAATTGCACAAAGGTCTAAATATTTAGGTCTAAATATGGGATCATGTTGCTATGACAAGAAAGTCTGGAGCTCTGCTTTTTGAGAGGGATTTGTTTGTTTACCTTTTAAAAAAGGATTAAAGTTCAATTTAAAAAGCTGAATGTTAAAAATCCACAGTGAGTGAGGCATAGAGAGATTCAATCATTCATTCCTTAAATTGTATGTATTTGTATGTCTACACAAGCAGGGATTGGAAAGGAAGATTGGCTCCAATGTCACCAGGGGCAGCCAGAGCAGTGATGGAGAAAGGGAGGAGGAGTTGTGGCTCAGCAGCTTAAATGGGCCTTTACAATTCTTTAGATCATGAAGTAGACCGTAAAGCAAATTGGATTCTTGACTGGCCACATCCCCACCTCGTTTCTCCTCCTTGCTGAAGTCTGTTCACTTCTGTTGCTCAGGTATCTGGCCAGTACAAGTTCTTCTGGCCAATCCCTCGCTGTCCTTTTACAGATACTCCTCCCTTTGCCCCAAACTTCTTGTGATCTCCCACAGATCTGCTAAGCATCACCTGGCAGCTTCCTTGGTATGCTGGATGGGACCTCTGGAGTTGGCCAGTCCAAATAGGGTCCACTGGAGCAGGTTACTCAAGGTTGTGTCCAGCCTGGTGTTGAAAATGTGCTGGGATGGAGAGTCCACAACCTTTCTGGGCTATCTGTGCCAGTATTCAGTAGTAAAAATATGCTTCCTTACTTGGAAGAGGTATTTCATGTTGTGCCCAATACCTCTCCTCCTGTCAGTGAGTACCACTGGGAGAAGCCTGGGCACCTCCACATTACTCCCTCCCGTCAGACATTTATATACATTGATCAGATCCCTCAAAGCTTTCTCTTCTCCAGGTTAAACAGAATACAGGAAACCAAACCTGGGATAGACATAACATTGTCTCAGACCTTAAGACCACCCAGTGGCCTAAAACCTACTTGGAAGGTTGGCAAAGACTTGACATTGGAAAAATCCAAAGCTCATGGCCGCATGTCTCATGGTTGTAAATACACAGTTTGCATTTACAAGATCATTGCATCTGGATGAATAAGCACAAATGGCCCACCCAAAGTGGTTCTTTTATTTTCGGAATGTGCTTTCTAATTTTGCTGCCACTTGCTCATCTATCCAGCCTGTGTCTTTTCAGGATTCTTCAGGATGTTGGGTATAAAGATGGATTAAACTTCACGTCACAGCTCCTGGGTCCAACAGCAGGACCAGGAGCCCATATCACAGAGTAGGAACTGACTTTTAACATTCACTCTTGCTATTTGTAGACCTGCATTTCCAGAATACCAGTATTTCTGTTTGCACCACCTCACTCTAAGAGGCTCATGCCTTTTTGGGGGATGCAAGGAACAGAATAATACGTGTTTATGAGGGTTTATTAATACAAGTGCAAAGCCAAAATTTGTAGTGTGCCTCACCGATGTGCACTTCCAATTTTTGTGGCAGATGCAATTGCTGGGCAGCCTCTCCACATACGAGAATACCGTAAGGTCACGCATACAAAATGCAGTCTCAAATATCTAAACTCATCTATTAGATAAGTGGTCAAAGCATTATAGAATTATCAGTTTATTAACCAGTAAGACAAAATTTCAGCTTGTGTTGCTAAACTCAATGCATGCAAATGCTGCTTTATCTGTGAATACAGTGTGAGTTAGCGATAGCGTCATCAATGTTGCTTGGGGTTTGTTTCTGCTGCTGTTTAGCTGGGCAAGTCACGTAACCTACAGACCTCATGTTTAGCTCTGCAAAAATGCCCATAATAACCCCTTCAGATGGGCGATGGGCTTAGCTGAAAGTTGTTAAAAGCACAAGGCCATTATATCCCTTTGTTCCAGGTCTGTTGTAAAAGAATACCTGCCCCTTCATTTCTAAGTAGAGGTTAATTGAGAATAAGCTCCAGAAATATCAGCCATTAACAGCCTTCAGGTTGTTTTATTCCCCAGGCCCTTCCCCAGCTCCGTGTCCCTCCTCTGCACTCGCTCCAGCCCCTCCAGATCTCTCTTGTGTTGAAGTGCCAGGACTGGACATCAGAATCCAGGGGTGGCCTCCCCAGTGCTGAGCACAGGGGGACAATCACCGCCCTGCTGCTGCTGGTCACACTATTGCTGATACAAGCCAGGATTTTGTTGTCTTTCTTGGCCACCTGGGCACACTGCTGGCTCATGTTCAGCCACTTTTCAACCAAGGCTTGTCTGGCCTTAAAGGGAGGGTTCAGAGCCTGGCTGACAATAAAGAAATGCCAGAAACCACATTCCCACCCCTGTGCAGTCCACATATGACTCTGCAACACCTAAAGGCTTAGTTTTGGAGGAAGGGACAGCATTTATCTGATTTGGAAAAAAAATAAAATCATATCTTACTTGCATATAAAGTGACATTTAAGACTTTGGCTGAGTTCAATGGGGTAGGTGAGAGCTTTGAGAAATGGTTCATCACACTGCTTCCCAGGAACATTGCAAAAACTCCTATTTACTTAATTGATCAAGTGAAAAATTACTTTCACATGTTGCTCCTGGGTGGAGAAACGGTAAATGCTGAATTACCAGGCTATGAATATGCAATTTCAAATGAACTGCAGCAAATTATTTGAATGTTGTGGCATTTTTATGGCTGGGCTTCAGGTTGATCTACACAGGAATGGTAAATTAGGCTGCTGAGCTGTCAGAGACATCATTGAGATTGTAACTCCTCTTTGGCAAAGAACATATAGCGCTAAGGTGCTCCTTTTCTCCCTTTTTTTTTGGTTTTTTTTTTTTTTTTTGCCTTTACTATATCAGCATTCCCCAGGCTTGGAAACAAATCCTCCTCAGAGCAGTCAAGTCCTGTTTGTGCTTCTGCCTCATGTTGTTAAACGTGTCTAAATGTGTACATTTTCGTAGCTAACCCATTGCTGATGGTCATTTGAATCTTTCCAGGGCTCCACACTCTCATCTTTGCTGTGTTGCTCACTGAAAATGTTCACCAGCTTCACTGGTAAAGCCAGGCTTGAATCCCACATTCTCCTTGTCACATTTCTCGCTGTGACATATTTTACTGTGTACCGTACATGAATGTTGTTACACAAACTATTGATTCATTCTATTGGAAATATTATCTCATCTCACTGATAGATTAACATGATTTTTAAAAGTAACCCTGCTAGGTATTGGGTATCCCATGAATAACATAGCCTCTTGTACACTTCAATATGCTATTATTTATTATAAGCTTGTTGATTACATCTTGAAGCTGAATAGCTGCAAATCGAGCTGCGTTCTCGTGAAAGGTGCTGGGTCAGTCGCTGTGGCAAATGAAGTCCAAACTAGTGTGCTCCTCAGCCATCTGCCTAAGGGTGTTAGGAAGATAACTAAATTCAGTCTGCCAGGCTAGGTGATCTTTAACCTCTCTGCTGAGGTCCCTGTGGCTCCAGCCGGCAGCGCTGCTCTGTCTGGCACACAGAGCTGGTAAGGTAAGCACGAAACTACCCAGTTCTACCTATTTTGTATAATAGCCTGATAAGTACCTATAGTCTTATATAGAAGTCTTATTTTTAAATAAGACTTGTTTTTAAGTAAGACTTATACCTTATGTTTTTAAATAAGACTTAAACCTGTGTCTGTTTATACAAATGCATCTGACTGTGAAAACAATTCTGGACTGAATCAATGAGGTAAACTGTTAATGAAAAAAAAATAGAACCCAGCATGGTGCTGTTTCATCGTGCAGTATGTGCAGTATTGGAGTAATGCTGCTACTCAATTTTCCCTCGTCTGATGTGGCTTTCAATCTTCACAGCCCCTCCTAACCGAAAATCTAGGACTCCGTTTAAAAAGCAGGTGTTGAAAGAAAAAAATCTGGAGCAAAAAGATCAACTATCCAACTAGTTTATGTTTCACCAACGCAGGAATAAAACCTTTGACAGGGAAAAAAAAATAAGTAAATGCATAAATCCATTGTCTACCCTGGAGTAACAGGAAGGCACTGCACTGCCCCAACGTTTCTCTTAGAGCTCTGCCCCCCGCTCTTTGAGGTGTCCGTGTTGACAGCCCTTAGCTGCAAGGTTTTGTACTGCAGTAAATCCACCTTTTTTCTCTTCCACAAATACAAGTCCTAAGCTTTGAATTTCAGGGGCTCTAGCTTCAAATCCTGCCCTCCCACTCTCTGTCTGTCCCACTTGCGAGTTTGCAGTGTGGTCAGCATTACTCCAGCAGAGCCAAGCTGGACAAATGAGGTGGGCTGCCGGGAGAAAAATGCAACCTGAACCATTAGATGATGTTTTACAGCCTTGGGCTACCAACTGCCCTGCTATCTGGTGCCAGGTACAGTGGTTTGGGGGTGTCCTTTGTATTAGCCCTTCTCACCATGCTGCACAAAGCTAGGTCTGCTCTGAGTTGGATTCCTCACAAGCAACTGGAAAGGTGCTTTTGGCAAAGCAAGAGAGTCCTCCCAACTGCACACGTCATCATCTCCTGTGACATTTGCTAGGGTTTTATGAGATGCAGAGAAGCACTTGAGAATTTAAATTCAAGTGCATGCATGAGAAAACTATTATTTATAAAAATGAAATGAGTGTTTTTATTATGTGCTGCCACTTTGAATGACCCAGAATTATTTACACTGCATTACTGGAAATATCACTGTGATCTTAACTGGGGATTGTGTCTCCATCCTTTTCTTCATCTTCCATAATCACCGTTTGCTTTTCTTCTGTAAGCAGCTTAGTGCCTTAAAAACAGAAGGACACACCAGAAAAAAATAAAAGGGAGGGTGGGGTGGGGGTGAGGTGAAGAAAAGAGAGAGACAGAGAAAAGGAGTTAATTGAAAATATTACTTCTTTAGAAAGTGCCAGAATAAGAACAATCTTTCAGTCCTCTTTAATTTCTTGATCCTAACATGTTTTTCCAACATCATGAAAGTTACTAATTTATTTTTGGCCCATCAGTCTCCTGATATTTAGTAAAGTAGGTCTAGATCACTGCATTTTTAGCTACATTTATCAGACACTCTTAAATCCAGCATATTGCTGCTACCTGTGAAAAGAGATCAATGTTAAAACACTCCGGCATGTTTCTGAAGGCTTTGAGCCAGTATATGAGTTACTAAGCTTTGGGATCCTAACAAGCTTTGAAGCCTAGCCAAGCTAGAATTAAAAATAAAGCTTTATCCCTATCACAAAGCCGCAAAGAACAATAAGGCATGACCACAGAATCACAGAATTACAGAATGTCAGGGATTGGGAGGGACCTTGAAAGCTCCTCCAGTCCAATCCCCCTGCCGGAGCAGGAACACCCAGAGCAGGTCACACAGGAACGCCTCCAGGTGGGGCTGGAATGTCTCCAGAGAAGGAGACTCCACCACCTCCCTGGGCAGCCCCTTCCAGTGGTCAGTCACTCTCACTGTGAAGAAATTTTTCCTCATATTTAACTGGAATCTCCTATATTCCAGTTTGCATCCATTACCCCTTGTCCTATCATTGGGTGTCACTGAGAAGAGCCTGGCTCCATCCTCCTGACACTCACCCTTTACAGATTTATAAACATTAATAAGGTCACCCCTCAGTCTCCTCTTCTCCAAGCTCAAGAGACCCAGCTCCCTCAGCCTTTCCTCCTATGGGAGATGCTCCACTCCATCATCTTTGTGGCTCTGCCCTGGACTCTCTATAGCATTTCCCTGTGATATTGAAAGGAATTTGATTTTAGTTTGAGCACACCATGGGGATCCCAGGGATCCCTTAATCAGCTGTAGGTATGCTAAGTGAAGTATCTTTCCATGTGTAAGTGTTGCTCTCTTCCAAAGTCCTCCTCCATTACAGAGAGAGGTTGCGGATCATGCCTGCCATGAATATCCGCCTCTCTCCCCTTCTCTCTGTCCCTCTTTCTCTCTCTCATACTTCAAGCAGCAAGTCCGCCCCTTATGGATCTTGAGTCTTTTATGTGACAACAAGATACGGCAGTTACTGTAACTGCCCTCTTTATTAG
This sequence comes from Jacana jacana, assembly GCA_013400555.1. Classification (NCBI taxonomy): domain Eukaryota; kingdom Metazoa; phylum Chordata; class Aves; order Charadriiformes; family Jacanidae; genus Jacana; species Jacana jacana. Next base: position 62,563 of record VZTM01020254.1, read on the forward strand.
AAATTAAATTAACTGAGTGAGGAGAGGACAATGTGTTTGAGAGAAAATGATCTCGATCCCTCTTTTAACAGATTGGGTTGGTTTTGCCTGTTCCCAGTAAAAAGCAACTGACCTGTAAGATACACTTTATACCCACGTCCATTGGTGTTTAGGTTACCAATAGTCTGAAAACAGGATGAGGGTTACCATTGTGTGGAGATCAATGGAACCTCTCCCTAATTTGCTCTCCCGCTGTTTGCTCTCAGTCTGGGCTAACCAGCTGAGCTGTGCAGTCAAACCAACCTGGTTTGCCTCTTCCTGCTTCGAAAGCCTTCTCACAGAGGAGGCTTTCAGTCTTGACGAGCTCTGAAAATAGAGCAATACCACACAGGAGGATTCTCTTTGACTTTGGAGCCTTTTCAAGAGGGGATGAATTAATGAAAATATTAACCTATACTGCCCTTCCTTTAAGTTAGCTCCTGCTCCATTGAGATGCAGGTCCTGTGAACAGGCTGGGACCATGGGGTAAAGGTAAAGGCATGAATGGATGTTATTGTGAAACACAAAGGGCTTAATTTGTTCAAGCAGCAATTGAGTAACAACCATTGTTATGTCATTTTACAGAGATGGATGTACATGCCCCCCACCCGGGCTCCTATTCATACAGACAACTTAGACAAATACAGACTGTTTTGGTTTTTTTTTTTCCTGTGTCTTAGGGATTTGAGGGGGTTTAGGGGAAGGTAGGTGTTTTTATTGTTATTTTTTCTTTACGAGGCACTTGAGGAAGAGGAAAAACAACTAAAATATACGCAAAGACATAAGCGACAATGGATCATTTGGTGAGAGCTAGCCTATCTTTTGGGTAAATTCGGGAATAAGAAATGAGGAATATAAAATGAATATAGCTGGGCTGTGCTTTATAATCATATCTCTCAGTTGAATTATGAAGTGATGAAGGAAAAGTATGTGTATATAATTCTAATGGCTTGATTGAAACATATAAACTAGACCTTTTTCAAGCAGATGCAAGATCCAGCTGGAAGGTAGCATGCAGCCAAGCTGACGCCCCCAGCTCTTAGCTGGACCCGTATCAGCATCATGCCAGACACTTAGCACAACCTATGGCAAGAAGATGCATCACTTTGGTGACTGATGAACTCCAAGGTTTCCAGCAGAATTCAGGATCCAAAGCTCAGAGGAGGACATAGCCTAGAGCTGCAGGTTATTAACTTTCCAGACTATGGACCACCAGCAACTTCAAGGACAACTATGTGCCTTTAAAATCAGGCTTTTAATGCAAAGCAGTGAGAAATGGGATGTCTTAGCTGGAATTATTTCTACAGACAGGGAAAGGATTATTTCCTTTGATACAATACCACTGATTACTTGTGGAGAATGTGTGCTTCACTGAAGGAGGTTCGGAAATTTTAGGTTTAAAGGGGTGAACAGGACTAGGGAAAATTTGTAAGTCAGCCTTTTTTCTTTACTGTTTAAGTGAACCTTAGCCTCCCGGCCTCTGTTTTCCCAGCTGTGTGTATCATGAAATGCGGCTCATCCCACAGATCGTTTTAGGGATTGGTAGGTGGCTAGTGTCTGTCAAGAGATCTAAATAAAGAAAACAGCAGAGAAATACTATGTAGACATATTTTTCCAGTATAAATTGCACCTACTTGTGATGTTCAGCTAGAGACTAGGACCTCAAAGTCTCACAGAGACATGAGAGCTTCTGTTAAGGAGTTTAAACATAGGCAGAAGCAGAAGTTGACTTAACTCAACCATTTGCCAGGTGCCATCTAGATCTAAGTCACCCCTCCTGGGCTGTAAATCAGAAAACCAACAAGATGTCACCAGTTCCCCTTGAGTGCCTGTGGAAAAGGGCAAGACGTGACGTTAAACTGCTCTACTTCTTCTGCATCCCTCAGAGACTTGTGACTGGGGAGTTGATGTTGTCCTAAAGGAGTCACCTTAACTAGTTTTCTAGGGCATGAGGGAGAATGAGGGTTTGAAACTGTTTTTACTAGTTATCTCCGATCCTATCAAGAAACCCTAAGCAGCCACATTTCAGGAACCACGTTCCCATATTTTCACATGTATTTACATTCTTGCTCAAACCCACAGGCCTGAAGACCTCTTGGAAATACTTCAGTTAATTGACTGTATTGCCCAGTGGGATGGCAATGGAGTGCCCCACAGCTGAGTACAGCCTTTGGATCAGATTCAAATCATTTACTGTCATGTGAGAGGGGAGAAAAAAACCCAAACCACAACACGTTAGGATTGTGATTGTATTTTGTCTTCTGATCTAACCCTTTCAGAAAGCCAGGGTGTTGGCTGGGTGAAGGAGAGCTGGCCAATGGAGGGGATCTCTGTTTATGGCTCAAGTGTATGCACATGGCACAGTGCTAATTGCACAACTTCAGAAGGAGTTTGAAGTCTGAATACATTTAGAAGTCAGACCCTTGTAGGGGAGGGTTTCATGATGCTGAGGCCTTGGCACTCAAGCTTGTTAAGGACTGGTGTCCTCAGTCTCCTGCAGACAATAAGCAGCCACAGTTTCCTGCAGACGGTAATGTTCAGATCCTAATTTAGCAGTCCTCGTGGCTGTGTGCAAGGTGTACAAATAATTATACTTCTCACCTCTTTCGTGTGTGGTTCTCAGTAGCTACACTGATTTTCATCACTTTGTATGGTCTGTCTGACTTGCTTTTATTTGCATTAGGAATACCTCTGGTCACTCAAGGAGAGGGACCATCCTAGGTTGCTCATAACCAACTGGTCAAAATGGAGAGAGATAACACAGCTGCCAGTTTCATCTACATTGACAACAAAGCTACTTGTGCGGAGAGCTGCTTAAAAAGATGATCTAGTAATTAAGCCCTGTGACTACAAACAATTAAGCAGAACTTTTTGAATTGACACCTGGAAGTGGTGTTTGGGCAGATGTTGAAATGGGCGATGCTCATTAGCAGGTTGCAAGGGGCAGAGGTGGCACAGAGAGTGCTGCTGCAACGCCAATAACAGGGAAATAGGGGCAGAAAGGCCAGTCTGTATTTATTTAGCACATGCAGCCCTGCTGAGCCTCCTCAGGTCTCTGGGCTATAATTCAAGCTCTGTTTTGCACAGCCGTTCTGCAAGAGCTCCCTTTGTTTTCTGCTCTGTCTGCTACCTGGTGGGATAACCCTGAAAGTAAACAAGCATTGGACCAGCCCTCAGCCACAAGAAGTCACTTTTTCGTAGCAAGTCACAAAGCCACCACCAGCACATTTCAACTGGCAGAATGCTGCATGTTGGTATGGATCTTGAAGAGAAAATACGTGTCCGCAGAGTCAGGAGGGAATGAAATTCAGGCCTTAGAACACATAGGGTGCTTTGCTCCTGCTAAAGGCACATGTCTGGCCACAGGTGGTCAGTCGTTGGACCTAGAATGCAGGATGTGGAGAAGCTGCATGCGGGGAGAGGCAGCGCCCAGGCGGCTGCTCTGAATCCACACTGAGTGCTGGAAGGTGGCTTCACCACTCGTCAGGAAAGTGTGGTTGGAGGTGTAATTGCAAATAGCTGAGAGATGCATTAGTTTCTGTCATTCCCCAGCAATTTGGGGGATGATGCACAAATGATGCCACAAGCTTGTCACACAATTGAAGATCACTGCACTTTTCTTTTGGTTACCCTTCCCCTTTCGGCTTTTTCATTACTGAATAATTTGGGATATATAACACGTTTCTGCTACTGTATCAGCTTCTTTGGAAATTATTAAAAGTTAAAGAGGAAATCTTCCTGGGAGTCAGGAGGTGATCACCCTTCCAATGATTCTTATTTCTCTTCAGTGCCCACTTGAGCGAGCTAAAGCTGGAGTGAAAACCTGAAGTCCTAACTGACTAAATGGTAAGCCGACATGAGAGTTGTCTAGAGGACAGGTCCAGGGGACAATTCACCCCTGCTGCTTCCTCCTCACTGACAATTACATTTAAAGCAAAGAGGAGTCAAGACTCTCACATTCCGTGTCACATGTTTGGCCTTTGATTTCTCTCAAACATGCTTCGCTTTTGGATTCTCCTTCTCTGCTTGTGCCCTGAAGAGCAAAGGACACGTAGCAGCATCCTCGGAGCTGCTGCAATGGCCAAAGGCAACTCTCCTTGGGAGTGTTTCCCAACAGACCAAAATAACTTCTCATCTCTCCTCCAAGGCCCATGGGAAGGGTAGGCTCCAAGTACAGTACACAGGACTAATAGTTATTACTAATATTTATTATGTTAAGTATTTATAATTGATATTTATATTTGATTGATAAATTTTGTGTCTGCTTCTGTTTCTGAACTGATCCCTAAAAGACTATGATTTTTTCCCCATCTAGTTTATTTGTCATGTGAAGTTTGGGGTAATTTACTGAGTCGTTTCATCCAGCAATCATATAAGCAGTTCATTGTCAGTACTCTGTATTAAGCATTTCGAAGTGGAGCATTTGCAGTTGGGCTCAGAAACTGTACGATAGGTTCTGTTTTCCCCAGAAAATGACTGGACTGGGTTTCCAGTGACTTGTTCCCAGCAGCTCTGATGCTGCAAGCCATTGGGATGCTTGAGTTCAATGAGCAAATAAAAGATGTATTTCTCTCAGGCAGACCAATATGCCAGGCACTAGTATCTGCCATGCTTGGTGCCACGATCCTGCAAATGTAGTCATATTCCACCCCCCTGGCTTTTGGGACCCTCATACTGATTAAATGACAAAACGATTCTTAAATGGTTTAGTTATGAAGGCTCAGATTCACAATAGAAGGAAATGCCTACAAATGCAAGTGCATGTTTGGATTGATGAAGTCATCTGCACCCCTGGTAGTTCCTAAGTGTACAGGGAATTCCCTCCAAAGTGTACCTGGAGCTCCGGTGCTTGATGTACTGAGCTGTTGCTCAGGGTCAACTCATCTGTCTTGTCTCTCCTCATTTAGTGTGTCTCGCTGCTCAGGAGTCCCAGCCCTCTGCAAAACTAGTTCATACGAGTGGTTCCTAACAGAACAATGTTTTCCAGTTCTGGCACTAGTTTTGGATCTGGTGGGTGTAGTTTTCTGTCCATTCGTTTGATCATTTGTTCATTCATTTTTTGCTCCATCCTTTGGTCTGGAGAGGGCTGGTGCATAGCATAAGAACTTCCACCAGTTCCCTATCTCTAGTCATTAGCATTTACAGAAATATCGATGAATTGAGGCTCTTCTGGGATAGAGGAATGTGGGAAACGCAACAAATTAAGGGACTTAAGAGAAAAATATCTGACTTCATATGGTTACTGAGCAAATTAGCTGCTGCACTGTGTATAATGCCAGGAGCACAGAACTGTCTTTAAGGTGCTGTTAATGAGAAGTTCATCACAGCTTGGTTTCTTTGGTGCATTGTTAGGGACTGTGGAGTTAAGTGGAGGTTAATCAGGACAACTTTGCTCCAGGTTGCTTGAGGCAGTGTGAGATATGCTAGTGCTGGTGACCTAAAAATTTGCATGTGCTCGATTTGCAAAGCAGGGCAGTAGTTGGCCCTTTGGATTAGGTTGGCCTAGTAGGATCAGGTTTGCAAGGGAGAAGCAAGTGGCTTAGTGTCTTCTCCTCCCACTCCCTTCTGTCCCAAAAACATAAGTAGAGAATATGGAAAAGTCTTTCCATGAGCCATCACTGCTATTATATACTTGGACTAAATAGGTCCAGTTCAGCAGGAATTGCTGAGTACACTGGGCAGAACAACCTCCTTACAGCCTCCTCCCAGCCGTACCTCAGATGGTAGCCATGTTTTGCTTCCTCTTTGGAGCACCTCTACCTAAGTTTCTTACCTATTATCAAGGGTGGGATGTGGATTGCAGGTGTATCTTTTCTCCTGGGCTTTTTCTGCTCCTGTTCAGCAATCTGAGAGCCTGGACTCACTCTCTCTCTCTGTGGTTTCTCTGTGATGCCATAAGTTTTCAGCAGATTATCAGAAAAGCCTGACAGTATGCCTGCAGACAATTAAACAAACAAACAAACAAACAAACAAGAAAAAACAAGATGCCACTCAGCCATGTTCACATCAGATAAATTCCCACCTGTATAACTTTCCCAGTGACTACTCTGAAGTAATGCTGCATGAGTGGATGATCTGTTCTGGATGGTGTACCTACTCTTCAGGTTTTGGTATACATTTCGTCCAAGTCAATTGTGAGGTCCTCCAACACCTCAATGTCTTTTGGGGAGGCAGGGGCCCAAAACTGGCCACAGCCCTCCAGGTGGGGCCTCACCAGTGCCCAGGACAGGAGGGTGATCACCTCCCAAGTCCTACTCCCCATGCTGTTCCTGACCCAGGCCAACAACAAGAAGGTGGCCTTCTTGGCCACCTGGGCACACTGCTGGCTCCTGTTCAGCCCACAGTCCACCAACACCCTCGGCTCCTTTTCTGCCAGGCAGCTCCAGCCACTCTGTTCCCAGTCTGTAGCACTGCAGGGGGTTGGGGTGACTCACGGGCAGGACCCAGCACTTGGCCTTGGTGAACCTCAGCCCATTGGTCTCAGCCCATTGGTCCAGCCTGTCCAAGTCCCTCTGTAGAGCCTTCCTACCCTCCAGCAGGTCAACACTCCCACCCAGCTTGTTCTCATCTGCAAACTTACTGAGGGTGCACTCAATCCCCTGGTCCAAATCATTGATAAAGATATTATGGAGGACTGGCCCCAATACCGGGGCTCTTGGATCAGCTCTAGCATCTAGCATGGCTCAGCAGCTAGAGATAAATACACATCATTTCTCATGTAAAGGAAGTAAGACTGTGAGCTCCAAAGGGAGCAATTTTTTCAGGAGCACACACCAGCTCACCGTGATATTCCCAGACCCTGTGAATAGAATCCCTTCTTCTAACAGGGAATGCCTTTGAGAAAGTCAGCCTCCTTGTTGACCTGCCTTCCCATGTGCACATGGCATGGAGCTGCATTCTTGCACACCTCCCAGGGGATAGAAGTGACCAAGGGGTCTCTGGACCTTTCCCCACACTCAGTTCATTCGGCTGAACTGGGAGTTTGAAGTCAAGAGCTCTACTGCTCACCTGTCAGGGGTGGTGGGGTGTGTAAAGCCGGTGTATCTTTTCTCCTTGGCTTTTTTTGATCCTGTTCAGTGTTTTGAGAAGCCTGGATGGTTTTACCTTTCCTTGGTTTCTTTTTGAGGTCACAGCTCTTAATCAGCTGCTCTGAAAGATCCTCTGCAGGGATGGGGGGTGAAACAAATGAAAAGAAAGGAAAAAAAAAAAAGAATAGAAATTCAAACTGAGGGGAAATAATAAACCAGATGGTAAAAAGAAAAGCTTTAATAATATTGCCTTCATCCAAGTAGATTAAAATGCCTGTGGAGAAACATCTCATAATTAGTCAGTACAAGAGGCCTCTGTGCCCTACTATGTCAAGTGACTTAGGTGGTCCTCCTGGGTTGCAGGTGGCAGACAGAAGAGAGAGGCAGAGAGCTGTGGGCATCTGTGTGCTACATGGCAGGGGGAAGGCTGTGCTGTGGAGGCAGAGGTTCCTGTGGCCATCCCTGTTTCATCCAGCACTAGCTGTGTGGGCTCTCTTCAAGAGTTACAAGGACACTTTTGTGAAGGAAAGATTTATGTGGGGTGGGTGTCAGCCTGAAGTATTGGTGAACTGAGCCAGTTTATTGTTCCCTTCAAGAGCTGGCTTTATTTCCAGAGCCACTGGGTAGTCAGTATTCACCTTTTGATTTATGTAACATTACCCTGGAGTTTTGGTTTTCCCTTAAAACAAGCCTTCACTCAGATGACTCAGATGGTCAGCACAGTTTTTCTGCAAGAATCTGCATTTCTGAGTGCTTACACAAGCTGAAAATATTGAACCTAGCCTGTCATTAACATCGACATGCATACCAATGCTTTTTATTTCTTCAAAGTTGTTTGTTTGGCTTCAGCGAGGTCCCCTACCTCCACCCAACCCCTGATTGCAGACTTGGGTGCAACAGGGCTTCATTCCAGGTTCTCATACACCACTGCAGGTAGTGTGGAGTTGGGAGTCTGCAGGTAGAGAAGGGAAGGAGAATCTCTGGGCGAAGTCCCTGGAAGATGTGGGGTCTTTATCCAGCTCTCACAGGATTCCTGCATGGTCCTAATGAGCAAATTTAATTCCTGCTGCCTCAGTTTCCCAACTGTAGAATGGGACACATTTTTTACTTTATTTATATAAGTAATTTTATGGAACATTTATGTTTGGAATGCCAGTAGTTGTAAAAGTGATGCCTGTGGCTAGAAATGCTGTGTGGTAGAGACAGAACTAGGATACCTTCCTTTCAGGCCAGATAAATAGGGTTTACAAAATTATGCTTGCCTGCAGTGAGATGGGTTTTTTGATGAGCAAGTGAAGTTGCATTTGTGTTTTGTTATTGTCATCACAAGAGTAACAATGAGCAAAGAGATTTTTATTTCTGGGTTGCTAAATCTTTATGACAATTTTGTATGGCAGGAGTGAGGCAATATCGTTTGAAGCAGAGGCAAAGACCATGAATATGCAAAAAGCACATCTATCAAGTATGAAGTCTGGTATTTAGGATTCTGGTGGAGAAAAGATGCCTCTGGTACTCTCATTGCAAAAGTTATCTATGAATAAGTTCAAGAGAGGAAACAGATTGACGATGAAGGAGCAAAAATATTTTGAAAGCCACCCCAGTGGAGCCAAAGGGGATGTTTCAGACCTTTTACTGAAATTGCATATGGAAAAAACATTCAGAGAAGGCTCAGCTATATCTATCTTTCCATTTATTATGGTATAAATTAAGAAAACGCTCTACTTTTTCTACCAGGGAAAAGAACAATGACTTTTTCCTTTCTCCCCTTTACTTTGCTCTAGAGCTTCAGCTGATATTTATATGCAGGAAAAACACTCTTTGCCTTTCCATCTGGCATCAGAAATGTCAGCAGAAGGTGTAATCTATCAGGTTTCATGAGAGCTCAGTTGTGTTGCTGGAGGGGAAAAACGGGCACTGGGCAGGACCTAATGATGTGAGGACAACACCTCTCTAATTACCACATTCAATGACATCATCTAATAACACTTACCTAAATGGTTACAGTGTGGATCTCGTGTGTCTGCTCTGTCTTCTGGGATATCGAGTGGCTGGACGCATTCTGTCGACATAATTGAAATGGGCTCTTGTCTCTTCGTGAAGATTCTACATTAAAGAGAAGGAAAAAGAAAAAAAAAGAGGTAGCAGCGTGGCATAACCCAGACATGTCGGTGTTGTGTATCCACTTGCTACACAGATCCTGAAAGATCTGTCTCATGCAGTCTGCTGGCCTGATTTGCTCACGCATGCAAAGAGATGCAGTATTCTCTGCTTCAGTTACGTATGCCTTGTCCCCTTTTTCCACTCACCTTGCTGTAAGAAAACCCCACTCCCATGGGAAATACATCGGCTCTACCAAATACTGATTTTGATCAGAAACTGCTACCACATAAACAGAGTGAATACTAGGAAACAGGATGTTTTGTTCTGTTTTTCTTCTTAATTTTTTCCTCAAGTGTAGACTAGAGATCATATTTGATATCTATCATGCAGTCTTACAAGACCAGTTCCTCTAAAACAGCTTGGATACCTCTGAAGACTAAGGTGTGAATGTTGCTCTGGGAAGATGGCCAGTGCCCACAGACTCCAAAGCCACCATGACTTATCACCCTGGTAAGAGCATGGGAACACATCTCACCAAGCTTTTTAAGCACGCATGCTCTGTAGGTCTCACTAGATTGCTCATTTGGCTTTACTCAAAACGGCAGGGGGTCCTGGAGCCCAGCCTCTTCCCTGAGCTCCCCCAGCATCCCCCAAGCTGAGGTTTGATCTTGGGCTTGCTCACTCTGGGGACCACCGCAGATGCCATCACGGGAAGAAGGAAATGAGACTATCTTGTGTACTGCTGGTTGTTCCTGCGGTTGCTTAGTGGTCAGATTGACAGAGCAACTTACAGGAAAAACCCTTCAACCTGAAGGTGCAGTTTGGGTGATCTAGATATTTCCCATCGGCCAGCAACAGCTGCGGTGGCTTCTTACTCACAAACTCTCTTCTCCATTTTCGGGAAATAACACCCAAGACTGCGAGGGAGGAGGAGAGCAACGAGGAAGGAAGAGGAGACAACATGAGTAGTGGAAGAAAGACGGAAGGAATTGGGAAAAAATGTAGGGAGGAAAGGGAGATGGAGAAGAAGAGGTAACTAAAAGAGAAAGGTGAAAGAAAAGGCAGTTGGAGAAAAACAGTGAAGGACAGGAAGGTAGAAGACTGCTGTGGGAGTTTGTTTTTATCTTGCTGGAGGTAAAGAAACTACATATACTATTTCTCTGTAAATTGCAGTGCTTGGTTGTCAATAAGAAATAGAACATTAGGGGTCTTAACATCATTTTTATGATGTTAAGTCTGTGTGTACAAACTCGTGCCTGTATAAAAAGCAACTAATCCTCAAGCAAAATCCAGTCACATAAATATTTGCCAAACAAAGTATGAAAGGCCACACTCATAACCAAATACTGAGCTAATTCTTCAGGGAATGGAAAAACATGTCCCAAACTCCAGTGACTTCGCAGTAGGTGGAGCAATGCTGGCAGGCAGTAGTTAAAGGGCGCTAACACAGACTCATAATGTATGTATGGCATTAGCTCCCATAGCCTTCCATATTCAAAATTCCCCCAAATTTGTAAAATTCTATAAATTCTTAAATACCTGACCAAATCAGACCTTGATAAAGGGTTGGACCTCTGTCTGTTCAGTGCAGAACCATCCCAGTCCAGCCTCACATCTGTACTAAAGGATTTTACTGTCTGGAGACTTCATTTGCATTGACAGTAAAAATAATCTTCCACTTGGGAAGACCCTGCATAAAGAAACCTTTGAATGCATCTGAGCATGCCATGGTTGCTCTGGCTGTCCACTGTATAAATAAGCTATGGTTACACCTTAAAACGAAGCAGTCATAGTTTTATTTAAAACAAAAACTTATTATCTGGCCATATGAAAAGTCACACTGCATTTTGTGATTTGTGGGAGGTTATTTTCCTCAGTGCCATTTGAGTTTACGGGATTTGATTAGGGCATGTGGTCTAAATATTATGACTGTAGGGAAAAAGGCTCTTTTCTGAAGGGTACTCTGTTTAGAAAGTTTCCAGAAAAATCAGGGATATCATTTCGGACACTGTGGACTTTTTTTTAACAGGTCTTGAGGTGAAAATGCTGAGGAAAAATAGTAAAATTTAATGTGGAATTGGTAGTAAATTATACTGACTGGAAACACCTCATAAAATATGATTAACCTTTGGTTTGATTTCACTAAGTTTTTCTTTATTTCACCTAACAAACATTAAAGAGACAACATAGGATCAGTAGATGCAGATTATGAGAGAGTTTGGTAGTTATTTTTTCTTCCTACAGAAGTTTGAAAAAGAAGACTCTAAAATAAATCTCTTGGATCCATCTTCACAATTCCATAGTCGCAGATGCCAAGCCCTTGGCATCTTCAGTGCTTTATAATAGGTTTTTTACGGCCTAATTTCTGACACCGTCCCCCTTCATTTAAAAAAAACAGAACCAAACCTGCCCTGCAGCCTGCCTTAAAGATGTGTTTCCACACTGCACGGCATGATGGTCCCTGTGACCAAAAAAGAGAATGAAGAAGAAAGGAAAGGTTACCAAAAGGCATGCCAAGTGTTGGTACGTTGGCGGTGCAAACGTTGCGTGTGGCGTGTGAAGCTGTGAGAGCTGCAGCACACGGGGCTCCGGTTCAAAGGGGAGGTGATAAATGGGGCTTTCCCAAACCACCGAAATCGATTCCCACTGACAAAGGGACAGATTCCCCAGCTTGCTGTGGGCAGGAAGACCGCTGTGAGCCCTTACAATGTCATTAATAAGCCTCTACAGATGGAAGCACGGTCTCAGATTGTTCGTGTGTTAAGTGCAACCCTTTTCCAAGCAGCCTTCGTGCTAGTGTGGTTTGTGCTACTGCTGTCCATCATCTCGGTAGGAAATGCTCTTTATGGGTGTGATGGAGTGAGGTTTTGTTTGTTTGGTTTTTTTCTTGCACTCTACTATAGCTCTCGACATAATGAGCCACATTCATCCCGTGTACAGCTGTAATGGTCATGGTGGAGCCCTAAATCACACTGAGCAGGAGACACTTCCTGAGCCGGATATAGATTTTTCCATATGAATTAGGATTCATATGTCGTTTAGCCTGAGCCTTTGGTTGGAACACCCACCCTGCAGAGATATGTGCCTGAGTCACCTGGAGTCTCTTTTGGCAAAAGACAGAGCTGACAGAGTCACCTTAAATGGTTCCCTAAAGGCTGAGACAAGTTTTGGATCTGCCTGCAGTAGTTGTGCATTTGCTCCTTGTAAAAGCACTTGGCACTCAGTAGGACTGGCTCTACTTCCAGACAGAGAAGAACAGGGAATGATAAGGCAGATGAAAATTGCAGGTTTGAATAAAAGCTACTTCAGCCTCAGGGGAGTTAGTCCTTGTGCTGAGTCACTGACTCCTTGGTAGGAGATGGTGACAAATACCCAAGCTTTTCTCTTTCTAAATATCACCTTTGGCACTGATGAATTTCTAGGTAGTTTAAAGCATGCTAAAACTTTTTTTTCATAAGTCTCAGTTGCTGTATATTCCTGATCAAAATACCCAAGTGAAGCTATCCAGGGAAAGCAGATGTACAGCTCCTACCACTCACTCACATAACCTTAAACCACACAGGCATTCAGGCAAATAGGAGGATTCTATCTCTGCTTAAGGGGCTTCACCAAGAAGTCCAGAAGTGCAAGCTCCTCTGTGCTTCCAGGAGATAAAAATATTTTGCCTAGAGATGGACAAATAAACCACTTTTGTTTCACTATTTTAACTTGCAGTTGGTTTAACATAGATATTTGTCTGAAATAATCAGGCTAGAGCTCAGAGAATATTCCACAAAGCAGCTCTCATGTATTTCTACAAAATGATGTGAATCTGATCACGTGCCATTTAAACCAGGCTGTTTCAACAGCACTGTTTAACGTCTTTGTCAGAGACAAAGTTCTTTGGTGTGAGGGTGGTGAGACCCTGGCCCAAGTTTCCCAGAGAAGCTGTGGCTGCCCCATCCCTGGAGGGGTTCAAGGCCAGGCTGGATGGGGCTTGGAGCACCCTGCTCTGGTGGGTGGTGTCCCTGCCCAGGGCAGGGGGTTGGAGCTGAATGATCTTGAAGGTCCCTTCCAATTCTAACCATTCTATGATTCTATGAAACCATTTTGAGATGAAATCTCATGAGAAAAACCTTGTAAGGTTTAGAAATCTAAAACTTTGAGAACAAAACTGAAGAGCTGGAATTTTTTCACTTGATCCTGAACTAGTCACTGCAATGGCTTTGGAAAGGGGAAAGTTACATCTCCATTTCTTGTCTTCTAGAATTTGAATGGTTGTAGATGCTATAGAGCTATACATGGAAGTTAGGTGCCTATGCTTATTTGTGTCCAGCCAAAAGGCACAACGCAGCTCTCAAATGAGCTGGCAGTAGCCAATCATCCTTACCTGTAAGATGGAGAAATTAATTTCTGATCTTATCAATGTTTGCAGGGGGGGGGTGGCCATGGATATCAATAGTCCTCTCCATTGTACATTACGGGCAGGGCCTTTTACACACACATGTAGTTCCCTTGTGCAGTGAGCACTTAGAATTTGTGAGCTGGCCCTTTGTAACATCTCCATGAGCTGTGCTTCTGGGAGCTTAAATAGACCATGTGGTGCTGTCCACAAGTATGTGGATCTTTCTTTTCTTATTTCCCTTTTTTTTTTCTTGTTTTTTCATTTGTTTGGGGGTTTGTTGTTTGCTTGGGATTTTGTTTGTTTGTCTTTCTGTTCACAGGTGTTTTTCTGTTCACAGGAATGTTTTGCTTCCACACTAGACAAAACCCCCAAGATGAAAACATGCATTAGTTTGCAGGACAGACATAATCATTAAAGAACTGGTTGGCCCCTTGACATGCCTCCCACATAAATAAAACTATTCTTGTCAGCATCCTCGTGGGGTGGCAGCAGGCAATCTCAATTTATTGAGCATTTGTTTCAGTAGGTTGGTAATAATGTTCCATAGAAGCCCATATGACACGTTGCACCTATCTTCTCCTGGACCCAGACCACTCCGTAAGAGCATATTTTTACCATGAGCTGAGAGAAGGAGAGCTCAGGAGCAGCAACAGGGCCCCATGATTGGACAGCATGCACCCTGCACATCCATGTTCCTGCCCTTGCTGCCACAAAGTTGGAAACGGGGACAAGTGGGACTCTCTGACAGGGTGCTGCCCCTTGCAGACACAAGGCAGAGGCTGGGCTGCAACAGCTACAGTCCAGCCCCCAGCAAGGGCAGCTCTCCCCTGCCCGGCTCAAAGAGCTGCTCAGGCACCAGGGTTTGCCCCTGGAGACTGGTGCATCTCTTCCCACCACAGGGTCTCCTGTGGTGTTTTGATTATTAAGTTATTTTAAGCTGCTTTGCACCTCTCTGCCTGGTTGGAATGAGTACATGAGCAAAGAGGGACAAGCTCCCAGAGTCCTTACTTGCTTTTCCTTCTCCAAACCTACATGGAGGGCAAAGACAGACCTGTCCTTCCTTCTGCCACATTTTTTTGGGAGGGAGTCCAGTACTGTGAGCAGGCCCCTTATTTGCACCAAGTCATTTACACACGCATAAAGAAGAAATCAGATGTTGTCATCTGGGTGCAGTTGTATTGCACCCACCTGCCCAACACAGAGCCCACCCAAAACAGCCCAGGAGCCAAGGGGGATGGTCTGGTACCACACGTGGCTGCATTTGGCTCTTTCCACCCACACTCAGCGGGCAGCTTTGGCTCCTTTACCTGAAAATATGCACCGTCACATATATCTTGGTCCTATCCTAGCATTGTTACAGCTGCTTCCTGGGTAAATCTTACAAATAAAGCAAGGCAACCCTCCTACTGCAGTCAGAGTAGAAAATAGGTTCCCTAAAAGTAAAAACTCTGAGTGTTCCTTCTTTGCTTTCCCAACTTTGCTTTCCCAGTTATACTGTATGTTTAATGTTAACTCTGTCAGAGTGACTTCTTCCAAGGCACAGAAAACAGCCTCATGCTACTGCACAGATTCTTCTTCAGTTATTTGGGCACTAGACTGCTCTTTCCAGGCATTCTCATCAGTTTAGTCTGATTTTTATTTTTATAAAGCACATTTAAATCTCCTTAGGAAACGGGTTTTTGAAAGCCCATTCCAGGTGCCTTCCTTCACCCAAAGTTTTGCTGCTAATAACTGCATGAACACAGAAATCCCCCAGAATTGTCCAGAGACAGTTTCTTCTCACAGATAGTGTGCTTCTCAAAACCCTGGTGGGGCTTTGGCCTGACTCCCCCTACCTCCCATACACTTGTAACAAAATACAACACCAAATATAATTGATGGGAGGGAAAAAAGAAATAAAAAAGACACATTGGCACAGTACTGGTCACAAAGGGGTTTTTTTTTTTGCTTTTGGAGATAATAAAAAGTACAAAGTCTTCCTAAATTCTTTCCCTGATGTACAAACTAAGCCTTGCATGTGCCAGCCCTTTGTAGGGGGATAAGAAGTCCTGATACCCGTTCGCTCTCTGCTGGCTTGGATTATTTCCATGTACTGTCCCACTGTCCTGCAGTTACAGTTAGTTGAAGGATTTGTCACTAAAGCACTCTCCTCCCCGCTCGCACCCCATCTTCCCCCACATGGAACCATTCCCAGCCCACTCCCCGCTGAGCTGGGACCCCGGGCTTTCCTGCTTGTCCCCATGGGTGATGTGGGCAACTTGCCTTGGTGATGGCTGCTAAAGGAAGCCAGAGTAGGGGTGGAGGAAGGAGGAAAGGAAAAGAGCAAAGCAAGAAGCCACCCAGGCAAGAGGAAGGCGTGCAGATGAGTTACTTACAAAGGGGTGGAAGGTGATGGAGAGGGTGCCAGTGCAGGACCGTTCCAAGCTGGGGCTGCCGCTGATGCCGCCTTATTTAGGGAGCAGCAGGTCCGGTGAGGTGGCAACACTGTGCTCAGGAGTCCTCCAGGGGTCTGGGGAAAAGCACCACCCGCTCCCTTTCGCCCCCCCCCTCCCCAGGCAGGGTTCAACCCTGCTTCCTTCCTCTTCAGCAGGTTTCTGAGGCCAAAGGAGGGGCAACGGGACAGGGGACCAGTGGCGCCTCAAGCCGAAGGCATCTTTCCTGCCAGATGTCCAAGAGCCACAGAGGCTGCTGCTCTCAGAGAAGGAGGGGAGGATGTGAAACCTTCAGCAAAGGGAGCCAAAAGGCAAGCTGCAGCTGCCGTGGGAAGAGGCACAAGGAAAATGGCAAGGGGAGGGAGCAAGGCTGGACCCAGGGGAGAGCTGAGGATAAAAATGGAACGAGGAGGCAGGACACATGTTGACGAGCAGCACCACAAGCACTAGAAGTGATGGACACCGTCTGTCTCCAGCCCTGAGGTTCAGCAATGACTGCAGTATTTGTGTACGTATCTGGCCACAAGTAGTTATACGAGGGTGGTATTTATGGGGCTGGGCAAGGAGCCTTCTCTGACTGCCAGTTGTTTGCCAGTAGAGACCAATCTCTCCTATTTTAGCCCATGCTTTTGGATGGAGGTGTTATTTCAATTGACGGAAAAATATACAAACACACCTGATGTTTGAGGACCTCTGGGAGAAACATTCAGTGGTGGGACTGTGAACTTCCCCTCTCTTAGCATTCATCTGCAAGAAAAACGCCTTTGTCCATGCCGTTTTATTTAAAACATCTTTAAAAAATTGTGCCTGCTCACAGTTGCAGTGACCTCCTCTTTCTCTTTTCCCCCACTCAGGAACTGCAATTCAACAGCACCAGCATGCGCTGCATACTTTAAATTAGTCAAGGTTTCTTCCATAAACAATATGAGGTACAGGATCCTCAAGGGGACAAAGTGCTATTTCCCTGTGCTCCAAACTCTGCAGCACCCTTGGACCCCGTGCATTTCAGGTGCAATTCTGCAAAGTGTAAGAGTCCTGGGTGTTCAGGTGCCTCAGTGATCCATCTCTAAAAGCAAGCTTATAAGCGCTTAAATCCCTCCTGAAATAATGGAGTATAAGCTCCTAAGTAAAGTACATTTAGAATTTATTGGCAAGATTAAGATTTTTTTTAAAATCCCAAACAATAACACAAGACAACCCCCCCTCCCCAGCCCCTTAAGCTCCTCCAAACCATACAACCCTTAAACTGCTCATAAAGAAGAAAATTCTTTTTATGAGTTGGCCATCTCCGTGTAACTTCAATTTTACTTTCAACTTTGTCAAGACCTCTCTGTTGCCGTGAGTTTTAAATAAAAACCCCTCTATTTTCTCCAGGCCGAACAACCCCAGCTCCCTCAGCCTGTCTTCACAGCAGAGGTGCTCCAGCCCTCTGCACATCTTCATTTCCCCCCGCTGGACCCGTTCCAACAGGTCCTTGTCCCATTTCATGTTTTCCTGTGAACTCAGAAAAATCTGATTGAGATCACTGAAAAATGGGCTCGCAAAACAAAACGTTCAGAAATACGGTTTGAAGCTCGGCTCAAGATTGACTCCTCGTGTTTGCATTGTCCTGATTGAAAAAAAAAATCAGTCAGTCATTTATAGCTCTGGAAAAATTCCCCAAGGATGAGAAACCCCTTGTTCTAGCCACTGGATACCAGGGGTGCCTTGGGAATATTATGGGACAGCTTTAGCCATGAGCAAAGCAGCCTTAGCAGGGTCTCACATCCAACACGGCAGGTACTGCAGGACACCATGGGGCATTTTACTGCCACAGCAGATCTATCCCAGTCTTTCCAGAGGGGCTGTCACATTACCAGCATGATGGAGGATTTACTACCAAATCCCATCTTTTATATATCTACAGTTGCTGCCCTGCTTGTAAGAGGGTTTGGACTCCTTCCAGTTTTCTACTGTCTCCTGCTCAATTATTTCACAAACACAGCCTGGAAAATAGTCTGAGTCCGTAATAAATCTGCCCTTTTCCCCTCTTCCCTTGTACGAGAGCGTTCCCATCAGCGCTTGGGGAACTACTCATGTAATTAAAGACAAGCACGCCTAAAAGTTTCCAGGCTAGTGCTTTAGAAGACAGGCAGTGCAAGCTTTGACAGATGGGAAAGGAGGAGACAGTCTAATAGAAACCAGATAAATGCACAAACAGGTACACATGCCCATGCAAGTGTGCCTACCTGTGCATTTGTTATTTTTACATTTGTTTCTGACTTGGTTTGTAATTCAAGGGTCACATTTTCAAATATCCAACGGGCAGCGAAAACTTGTCCTTCCTTTGATGTTTTGTTGGGTTTTTTTTTCTGTTAGAACTTTATGTACAGAAAAGATAGCTTACTCAAGCTTTTCAGCACAGCATAAACATGAATCCTGCTTAAAAGATGCATGGTGCCCTTGATGTGATACTTGCTGGTCAATAGCAGGTCTCCGGTTGGTTTTGCAATGCGAGCACAGCTGGGTTTTCGACACTGCAGTAACTTGTGAGGATGATTTCCCAGCTCTAATTTTGCTCCCAGTGAACTCGCTTGGAATCTGTTCACATTCAAGGCCAAAATAGGACCTCACTCACGACAGGCAGTGCCAGCCCAGTATCAACCAGTTAGAACACTGGTTTTATAGAAGGGGAAGGCAGAAAAAGCCGTGTTCCTTACAGATTACCGGTACCATGCTCATTCTAGCATAAGCAAGCCTGCAGTTTGGGCCAGATGATAGAATCACAGAATGTTAGAGTTCGAAGGGACCTTAAATGTCATTGATTTACCAACCCCCTGGCCTGGGCAGGGACACCTCCCACCAGAGCAGGGTGCTCCAAGCCCCATCCAGCCTGGCCTTGAACCCCTCCAGGGATGGGGCAGCCACAGCTTCTCTGGGCAACCTGGGCCAGGCTCTCACCACAGTCACACCAAAGAATTTCTTCCTGAGATCTCATCTAAATCTCTCTCTTTCAGTTTAAAACCATCACCCTTCACCCTGTCACTCCACTCCCTGACAAAGAGTCCCTCCCCAGCTCTGCTGTAGCCCCTTCAGGTACTGGAAGGCTGCTCTAAGGTCTGCCCAGAGCCTTCTCTTCTCCAGGCTGAACAACCCCACCTCCCTCAGCTTGTGTGCATAGGAAAGGTGCTCCAGCCCTTTGACCATAAAAGGTAATGTGATAAAGGAAACACGATTGGTGACAGGTTTAGAAGCTTGTTTTTTGAGGAAGTCTTGGTAGACCAAAACTGCTATTATTCCTTAATTCATAATGCGCCGGGGGGTTGCTTGTATGTTTGTACAGAAGTCTTACACTGACTAAAAATCAGTGGGTTGGGAGGAGAATTACTCCAGGTAGTTCCCCCAGCTTGGCTGAAAGATGAGGCTAGCGAAGCTCAGGTTCCATGGGGCATTTAAGAGACCTGTGCTCTCTTGTCTGCTCTCCTCTGTACCATCACTAAAGTAGTTCTACTATCATGGAATTCTATGCTGTTCCTCCGTAAAACCCCAATATTTTTAATAAACATTATGGCCTAGAAAAAGTGCCAAATACTCAGGGGAGGATGCCTACAAGGCACGGGTGTGGAGCAAGGCTGATGCTGCCTGCAGAGGACAGGATCAGTCTGCTGAGAAGGAGGTGAGACTGTGCTGCAGAGAGAGAAACACTGGAGAACATCAGGTGAGTCATAGCACAGCACATTCCCATGCAAAACCTTCTCTCTACAGAGGTGAAGGTGAGCACAGTTGTCCATACAAGAAGGCCTATTGGCCTAAAGACAATGTAGTTGTCAGGTCTGCACATTGCATACCTACTGCAGAAGACCGTAAAGAGCATTAAAAACTAGTATGAAAACAAAGGTACATATGGAGATATTGAACTGTGATTCTGTGAGATTTTTGTATTCAACTGCTTAATTACAGCTTGTTCTGATTTGGCTTTCAACCCCTGGCACTATTTTCAGATGAAATAAGGTGTGCTGATAAGGTGGAAGGTTGATTTCATTTTAACACGTCTTAGGCATCCAAAAACTGTTAATAATCCAACCTCAAGTGGCTTCTCTATGCAGTAATATGTGGCCATCTAAGATAATACTCCCTCTAGATATGCAGACACAGGGCTCACACTAGTCTGACAGGCTTAAGCTCGGCTTCAGCCTGTGCTGCTTACTTTGGTGTAGAAGTGTACTTACTGCACAGCACAGAAAGTTTGCTCAGGTTTCTGCTGACCCCCGAGATGCTGCATGCTTGTGCGTGCCCAAAGTAACTTCATGCACGGAGCATCAAGGAATTGTAAGGACCGATTTATTGATTTAGTCACTTTATAGATGTCATAGTTTACTTTGCAGCCAGATCAATAGATCAATGTGTTGGGTTTTGTATCAAACAGATTGCTCGATGTACCGTCTTTGGTCGTTTCCCTTGAAGTTACAGGGGCTAAAAGTGCAATAGATTCAAACCTACACTCAGTATGCCCAACTTTTCAGACAAACAAATATGAATATTTACATTTCCCCTTCTCTACAATTGAATATGCATATAAGGAGAGTAAGTTGCATTGATCGTGGCCCCAAACGTATAGATAGCTCCCATTTTTTAAACAGAGGGCTGACTTGAGGAAAATCATTGTCACGTCCTGGAAGGCAGCACGTTTGTACCAGTTCCAAGAGGGAAACCATCTGTGTTTGTTGTACTGCTGAGTGAAGCCTTCAAGGCTGGAGCAGTCTCTAAGGCCCAGAGGAGTCTGGGGTTTGTATCTACCATGACAGATGGCTCTCATGAAAATGTTTTTCCTGCTGCCCCTGCAAAGGTTAGGGGGATTACAAAGGAGACATAAAAGGCTGGAAGAGAATAACCCCATTTAGATTGGTGAAGAGAGTGTCTGTGTCAAGGGTTGGTGTCATGTCTAGGACCCTTGTGCAAAGCCAATGGAAAAAAGTATCACACTACTCGACATGAAAATTATTGTAGATTAACCACTGCTTTTACATTTAGACAGATAACATTTACTGATTTATGTAGTCCATGACCGAGTCTGACCTGCTATCTCCAGGAAGAGCAAGCCAGGACAAGCCAGGAAAGAAGAACTGTGGCTTTAAGTAAAGGAGAACATTTTTCAAGTTTGTGCTCCTACAGACTCCGTGCCGCAGTTTTCATCAATCCTCCTCAGAGGGCTGTGGGGAGGGGAGTACATTTAGAGAAAGACAGATGCAAAAATCCAGCAAATGGCAGATGGTAGTGGAAAAACCATATTCCAGGGAGACTTGGGACAAAGCAGTAACAAATGACCTCTGGCCCATGTAGCTTGGTCTTCTCTTTTGCATTGCTCTTATACAGCATGTGACGAGGTGGGACGAAAGCTGACCTTTCTCTCAGAGCAGTTTCCTCTCTTTTCCTTTCCAGGGGCACCATATCTGTCATGTCCCTCCTTTTGCTATAGCACCCAACGCCATTCCTGACCCTAGTCAAGACCCCGGGTCTTGCTCTAGTTAATTAGGTTCAGAATCAGTGTCTTCCCTGTGCATTGACACACGAGGTATCGCTGCTAATACAAATTTTGACAAGATTACAGCATTTCTAACTATGTATCTGAGCATTGTATTTTCAAATACCATCACAGCCCTTCTGCACTTACAGCTTAAAACACTAAACAGCTTCTAAAACACTGCTGGGCTTGTGCTCTTTCTAGTCCCCTGCACGCTGGCTGCTTTGTTTCACTGAAACCTGAGAAGAAGAGAACTTCTTTGGCAAGAAGCTACAGGCAAGGGGTGTGAGAAGCATCAGTGCCTACACCATGTGCTTATCTCTCAGACTGGAGACAGAGAGGAGCCTTATTAGCAAGCTTGGGCTGTGCCTGGGCCTGTATGTGTCCCACAGCAAAGAGACCTAGACATCTGAGGTGGTGTCCACGAACTCTCCTGACAGAGGATATTTCAGCATGTGTCATAAAGTAAACACTTAATCGAAAGAAGAATAAACAATGCTTAATTGAAGCCAGAACACAAGTATTTCAACCCAGGGCAGCAAGGAATGGAACTCAAGACATTGGGAAAATATTTGGGTTTTAAGTGATACCATAGTGAAAAGAGATTACTCGGGTTTTGTGAAGAGAACAATGCCAGGGAATGTCACGGAGAGGAATGTTTATGAAGCTGATATCCAGTGGTCGGTATCTATTTCAGTTACGTTAATAAAGACTGAATCAATTCAAGCAGCATCCAACCATCAAGTGTCTCTTTGCCCGTAGTTTAATTAAATGTCCATTTTTTGGTAGGCTTCCCTACTTATCAGCGATGAAACATCAGACCAGTAATTGCTCAGGAAATTTTGCAGAAGCAGAGGAGAGCTGTCTCTCTTTTGTAATGATCCAGTGAGACCAGAGCAGACTTAGGTTTGTTCAGCAGGGCCAGGAAACTATTAACAAAAAACATGATAGAAAAGGCAGACTGATCTTCCAGTAAGTAGCTTTTGAAAACAAGTTAAACTGAACCCTCTTTTCACTTCGTAAACTCTCATCCACCAAACGTATGATGCATGTTTAAACCAAACACCACAAGTTTCCAGCTGCAGCCCACAAGGATTTTCTGGAAGAGTAATAGCAGGTTGCTCTCTTTCTGTAGCCACTGTCACAAACGTTCCTGTACACGTGGTGGGAGTGGAAGGAAGACTGGAGACACTGTGAAAGTTTGTGTCCCTGCTGAAGGTGCTCCAGTGATAGCAAATCCAGTCTCCCACTTAAGCCTCTTGATTATACTTGCAACCTGGAAAGCAGGGAGCGAGGAGAAGAGACTCCTTTCTTCCCTGCTCTCTCTCCTGCCCCTCCAGGTCTCCCTCCTCAGGACTGGGATTTTTATGTCCTCATTGCCAGAACAGCAAGGAGAAGAGATGATGGTGGTGAGGGAAGTGAGAGCACAGTCCAGTGCATTCATAATTATTTATGTCAAGTGGAATGGCTCCAGCCAGACCCCGTGACATGCCACATTCCTGCTCCTAATACATCCAGGTTTGGCTCAGAATCATCAGAACCTCTTTCACTCGCTTTCCCGTGGGCTCAGACAGGCAAAAAGTGAAGACTGCACCTCTCTCCTCTCCACACACACATTTTAGTTTATTTTTTAAGTTATTACCTTTAATTATCTGCAGACCTCAGAGCCAGGCTTTGTAAATGCAAATGCTAACCAGACAGGGTTGGACATCAGCTTCCAAGCATCAGACCCTGTTGCTCAGCCAGCACAGGCATTGATCCACTGGAAACAGACAAAACCCTTCCTTAACCAGCATGGGGAGATCTGTGAAATAAACCCCAGGGGGCAGGGTTTTGGCTGTGGATCCTCTGTGCATCCAACATTCACATTTTGTTGCCTCCTGTGGGCCAGCAGACGGGTGGCTGCTAGAAGGTCTGTACATAGTTGTGCACAGGATGGCACAAAACTCACTGGAAAGTAACTTCTTGGTTTGACTTTGCTATATTGACTTCTGCTAACAACAGTAAGTAGTAGTAAAC
Source organism: Jacana jacana (assembly GCA_013400555.1). Classification (NCBI taxonomy): domain Eukaryota; kingdom Metazoa; phylum Chordata; class Aves; order Charadriiformes; family Jacanidae; genus Jacana; species Jacana jacana. The sequence goes on from VZTM01020254.1 coordinate 86,044, forward strand.
AGCCATCAAAGAGATTTTAGTTGCAAAAGGCCTGTCTGTGTTTCTTCAGGGAGCACATCTCTTGACTAAGAATGTCAGTGCTAATGGTGACTTTCTAAGAGCAGAAATGAACACTGATGCCTTTGGAAAATTTTGAAAATCCATTTCTCCCCTTTTTTATTCACACACACACAAAAGCTGCACTAGTCTTGAATGGTAATTCAGCCCTGGAAATGTATGGGCCATCCCTTATTTTGTATGAAATGAATTAATTTTAGCCAGAAGGAGAATGGAGGATTATTTTTGCTAATTAGGTCTGAAAATTGTTTACTTTAGAAAAGTCACTCTCTCTTTTGGGAATCAACAGACAGCACGGCAGTGGTGTTACATCACGCTTCTTGGGCCTCTACTGGAATCAGAAGGGTGCAGATAAGATGATCCTTCTGCACCAGGTCAAAGCTTGGCACCTCTTCTTTATACCTCAGCAAGGCATAAATACCTATGTCATGATTGAAAACATCAGGGCTTCCTTTATTGCATAAAATTGGAAAGAGGGAATAGTTTTTGTAGCTATTGATTTCCAGCTGCTTAATTAGTGTTTACAATATCTCTCCTATGCATAAAGCCATATGTGTGTCATTCCCTCACTTGCTTGTTTAATTTAATCAATTGTTACACACCTGTTTTCACTTACATTACTGTTTTCACAACTATTTTCTGCAGCATAAAAATGTGAAGCAAGGATAAAAGTAATTAATCTTTATCCTTGAAATGTTTCTCTTGGAGTGGTATAATTAAGAACCCAAGCTACAAAAATAACATTACCGAGTTTATGCCTTAAAACACCAACAGACGTATAACCTTCTTTTGAACTGCACAGGCAGGTTAGAACATAGATGCCCAGGGAGGAGAAGTAAGAAAACTTCTAGAAGACTTCATAGGAGATTGGAAAAAAACCTTTCCTTATGCTGAAAGGTGATGCTCCATTACTAAACGGTGGGAAGAGACAGCTTTCAGAGTATATCAAACAAGCATTTCCTAAGCCATGCCAAAGAGAGGCAGATAGGTTCCCTTCAGTTTACAAGGGCCCTTACGCCCAAGCACAGGTAATCCCGTATGCCACTTCCTTTCCTAATAAGACACAGAGTGACACATCCAGCTAAGTTCCTAGAACTCCTGCAAAAATACCAAATATGGTGGGTTTGGGTTGTTAGTGGTGTTTTGATTCTTTTTTTTTTTTTTCTCCATTTAATGCATTCCAAGCTCTTGCTTGGTTCCAAGCAGGCCTTCTAGAAGTCAAGCAGAACCAAGGTGCTGGCCTCAGTCACCCTCTGCTTTCTGCAGCACTGGGCTGCAGAGGGGATGGTGAGCTCATCCCAGGACACCCTTAAAACCAGCTGGGAGAGTCTCCTTTCCCTTCTGGAAATCATAACCCCTAACAAATATTAAAAAGCAGTGTTAGCCAGAGTTTCATGTACTCACCTGCTAACCTAAATGGGCAGCGTGGGATTACTGCCTGAGAAGCACTGTGCTTCCACAGAACCTATGAGTCTCTCCAGCTGCCCTAGGCTTTTTAGTGTTCCTACCTGTCTCCCTTTGAGACCCTTATCCTGAGATCCTTATGATCTAAAGAGGGTAATTAATGTATTCCCCAAAGGGCTTCGGTTACTGGGACAGCAATTTCACTCTTGGATTATCCCTTCTCCCTGTGGGAAGATGAGAGCAACAATTTAATGCAGAAGAAGAAAGTCCTAGACCCCAAATTAAGGTGAGAATTATTATTAAAAAGTTACTTTATTATTTTATTTCCTTATTATTTTATTTTCCTTCAATTTTGCCTTTGTTACTTCTTTTTTTTCCCCCTCAATGTCTGGAAATCCCCAGTGAGCCTGACAAATCCCCAATTCCTCTAGTTTCTGCAGAACAGAAAATTGCCAGATGACAACTCGCGCTTCACTGGTGATGTTCTGTCATCTATCAGTGCTAACTATGTATCAGTGTCTGTCTGTACAGCTTTTCTAATAGGTACTTTATTATTTTGACACATTTTCTTCCCTCTTGTTAATCTTGGGATTAGCAGTGACATGTCTAAATTCATGCTTAACTGTATTAACATTATCCCTCCTGTATTTAATTTGCTGCTCTCTCACACTGTAGCTGCCTAGCAGAAGGCCAACACATCCTCTTGCTTAAATATTGCCATTGAGACTCTGATGTTGTCATTGTGGGATCTAAAGCTTTACCTGGTGGGTTTGCTACAACACAGAGCACAAAAGTGCCTGCAGTCATACAGCGCAGGGGGAAAATCATTTATCCATCCGCTGGTCCTAGCTGGGATCTGTAAGCTTGTTCTGACCTTGTTCTGCTGATGTCCATCCCTGGATTTTTTTTCACCAGGGACAGTTATCTACTGTCCAGGAGCCGCATCAGATAGGCAAGCAGGGTCTGTGACCTTCTCTGTAGATTCCCAGCAAGGACAGAACACTCTCTCCCAATAGCCATTCTGGTACGTAAGCACAGCCCACAGCACAGGGACCCAGGCTTCCCACTAGTCCTCTTTGCAACACCCATGCATCTGACTACATCCCTCCTGCTGCTTTGCTCCTCAGGCCTCTCTGTTTCCCAGGGTATTTCATTATTCCTCCTGTCTTCATCCTAGTTTCATATCTTTTGCCAACCCCATGTCTCCTCCTCCTTCCATTATTATGGAGTTTTTTTCCACTTCGATTAGGAGAAGAGACTGTATATTGTCCAGTGACAATAGAGGAATACTTGTAATTGAATTAAGACTTGTATTTGGTGAGGGTTGAACTGTTCTCAGAAAAGAGCAGAACTTGAGGCAGACCTGAGTCTAAAACTGATAAAACAGGGTAGTTTGCATAGCAAGAAGTGAATTTCTGAACTGTTCCCATAGGTAATAGCAGAAGTTCATGGTAGGAATGTATAAAAAGCCTTAGACATGTTAACGGAGAAGGCAGGCTAGTACCTATGAGGATGTTGGATTAGATGATCTCAAGAGGTCCTTCTCAACCTATCTTACTGTGACTCTGTAATATTAAAAGATCATAACAGGGAGAGGCAGAGACATACACTCTGATGTCCCTTATACAGCTGTTGTGGCTGCTGGGGACATAAAAGGAGACCAGCCTGCAAAAAATAGCCAAGCTCTCCCTGAGAACCATTTCCCACTTTTCTCATCAAAGGTATAGCCCTGTCAGAGGTGGTCTGGCCTGTGGCCCATTTCTTATGCTCTTAACCACTGTGTGCTTTATCAAGGACTTGGATAGCCTTGAACTAACCATTCCTCTGTGCTTTGTCTTAACCTGACTGTGGTCCTTAACTCCTTTGCTTCTCTGTGACCCTGAAGTGCTCATAAGTATCCTTGGGAAGAACAAGAAGTAAACTAATTTCCCTAGCTTTGTGTTAGGGTTAAATTAGCTTAATTATTTAGTTGAAGGAACTCTGTATTGGACCTTTAGACTACCTCTAAATAGATAGATTACACACACTAATTTCAGGTTCATCCCTCCTTTGTCGAGTTTCAGGTCTTGCACTTCATTATACCTGCCCCAACTGTTCTGCTTTCTCTATTTCTCTCTCTGTCTGCCCCTTGCCTTCAGAGTCCCCTGTCCCATCCGTAGCTACAACATTTCCCTCTGCTGCTCACAAGCTTCTTTATTCGTCTCTTGCCTGGGTGGCCCAGCCGCAGCGTGCTTTGGCAGGGATTGCTCCCCAGTGCCCATTCCTGAGGACAGGCTTCCGTGGCAACAGCTGGGTACTGCCTGCTGACACCAGGAGGCTACAGCATCAGCTCCCAGAACCAGATTTCTTTGGGACCAGCTGCTCCAAGTTTCCCTGGACATATCACTCCAACTCCCCTCCACCCCCAGCTACAATACCCTCTCACCCCTCCATGGGTCAGCTCAGCAAGAAACCCAAGCTCCCAAAAAGGCACCTCTTGCATTTGCCTGCCCTGGTTTGGGATAACTTGATTGACCTTGCTTCCATTTCCCTATTTGTTAAATGGAACAAGGATGCAAGGAGTCCAGGCTACCCTGTTTCCAGTGTGCTCTGCTCCAATTAGAGCAACCCCACATCTGGAACAGCCCCCCTGAGGTCACACAAGTAGCAGGTTCTCATTATTGCACTTCCTTGTAGATCAAGAACTACGGGCAGCGGAGCCCTTCTGCAGACACTGCAGAGGTGTCACTGGCAAAACTGACCATAGTTTTCAAACAATTAGGTATAAGTTTAGGGTTTTTTTGTTTTACCTTAAGTGACTGCAACTACTTCCTACTCCCCATACTTTCTCTTCCTGTCAGTAGCTAACAGAAACTTCCAGAAACTCCTGGCAACCCTCGAAAAGTTAGTTCACCGGCAAGATGATGCTTAACTACAGACTTTATGCGCACACAGCTGGTTTCACAGTAGGGCTACAATAGCTTGACTTGAAAAGGAAGCTCTACATCTCGTAAAAGGGGGCTGTTACTGTCTTCACAAACTGGGAGCTGACGTAAAGCAAGTTCCTAAAGACTCATACAGTGAAGCTGAAATGTCACAGAGTATAGGCACCACAGTTTTCTTCACCACCCCTCTAGGGTACGCGACCCTCATCCCATCCCTTTTGGTACCTCTGGCAGCCTGCCACACTGGCCAGATATTTGCTTTACCTAAAGTCCCTCTAATAAGTACTTACTGCAGCCCTTCCTGGAGGCAGCTGGCTAAGCAGAGAGCACTTTACCTTTCTGTAACCACAGAAGCCTTTTGCAGGTGAAAAGGACAGAGCTCACCAGTCACATAAAGAGAATACACATGTGGACATCTTCAGGCAAGGCCCCTTCGCCCTCTCTTTGTATAAGGGGCAAGGGAAAAAAAAAACAAACTCCTTAGCATCTGACTTCGAGTCTCTTGAGCTTCTTCTCACATTCCTCCCCTGTGACTATCATTAACTGTAAACTCTAATGAGTTAACACGCTGCTCTTGTATTTTAATGTGAGAGGGGGAGTGGAAATCAGATGTTGTGCATTATTTGTCATGGTAATAAATGTTTCCCATATTAAGGTTGAATAGCCTCAATGGGGCACATCTGTGTCCCTCTTACTAGCTGTGACCTGTGCTAATTGAGTGAGTGATGTACCCATTGAAAGAAAATAGAAAAGAAGGAAATTAAGATGGATGATTTCAAATACACCTCTCTAGTGAGGCGAGAACAATGTTGGTTCACTTTCCTTTAATTCCTGAAAGTCTCAGATGTTCTAATTCTGAATCCTCACATTTGCTAGGAAAATTGCCTTTTTTGTTCCTATTTCAGCCTCTTTTACCCTTATCTGCTTTTACAGGGAATATCAAAATCTTGTTTCTGGAGAAGAGGGAGTTAAAACAATCAACAGCCTTATAAAGTGACATTGCATCTGCTTCTTAAGTAGAGATGGATTTTAATGAAAGGCTGCTCATAAAATTATTATTGCAGCAGCAAGTAGAGGTCCCAAGTGATATTAGGCCCCTATTGTGCTAGGCACTGTATGAACATATTAGGAGAGAATAACTTCTCTGCAAGGAATTTAAAACCTCATTAGATAAGAGGGAAGGAAGCTGTGCTAGGAATAAGGCTCCCCACAGAATAGAGAAAGAAGCCCTGGTCAAAGGGAAAACTGGTCAAAGTGAGACCCCAGGTCCTTGCCACCCGCCTCCCTGGCAGCCCTAGAAGAGGGGGCAATTTGTACCCAGCAGCTCAGGACTGTTTTATTCCTATTGCTTGAGGCCAAAGTTTGAGGACTTCTTTTTTCCAAATACAAATTCCAGCCCTGCATGTGGAAAGCCACAGGCCTGTGCTGGGGCACCTGACCGCCTTGCGCTGGGGGGCAATCTGGAGGCAGCACACCCAGATGACGCAGAGCTGGGCTGTGCATCCAGCCAGAGCTCAGCACCACGCTTAAAAACAGCCATGCCCACCTTATTTGCCTGTCACACACCCCCCTCCTTACCCCTCCTTCTCCTAAGCCAGTGTCAAACGTTCTTTGGACTTGAGGTTGGAAGGGGTTGAACTCCCAAGATGCTACTTTTCCTGGAGTCCGTTGGCAGCATTGACAATTAGGCAGCTGATGCATTAACATGCCAGAGAGGCTGCGATGTTTATTCATGTGCTGCTCTCGAGGGTTTATTGAATTGATGCCTGGTAAAGCAACTAATGGGAGCCCTTGGCAGGGTACCTTAGATGGATTTCCTTATTATCTCTCTAGATTTTATACTCTCTAGCAAAATCAATATTCAAGCTGGTGCACAATGCGGCTTCATTTAGCTTCAGGGTTTAAAGATTTATGAGGCATCAGGGAAAACCAATGAAGGCAAAAGACAATGACAAAAGAAGTAAAGTCCAAGCGACACAAATAGCTACTGAAGGAGAGTGGGCAGAAGCAATCATTAGGTTTTGGATTGCCTCTCTTTTTTAGGGAACCGATTTTTAATTGACCTCTCCCTGCCCACTCCTCCCTTTTCCTCCCTCCTGCTTTGGTAAGGCTGCATGTTGCCCTTGCACTCCAGAAACTATGACCACGACAAAGAAAGTGCCAAGCCTTTACCAGGGAGTTACAAGGTTTGCAGGAGGCAGTTTTAAGTTAGCACAGGCAAGAGATGGCAAAAGATGTAGAGAACCACCGCTGAAACGTACTTACACCCTGTGCATCTTGCACTTTGCCCTAGCAGCTCTGATCTATGTCACATGGACCTTTGTGGCACTTCAACAGTCCCATGAAACACAGCTAAAGGGTTCTACCCAGTTTAATTTTGGAAAGGTGGAACAGGGAGGAAAAGAGCCTTTCGCTCAAATACTTCCATTTCTTTTTCTGTGTGTGTGTGTGACCATGTCAGATGTTCTGCAGTGTCACGGGGTCAGTTTTCTTTAGATTTCAAACTTGTAATCTGCCTAACACTAATGCTCTTCACAAGTAATGTAGTCGTCATCCCCCCCTCCCCTTGCAAACCCTTCAGGTTTGTTATAATTTCATTACTTCTTTGAGCTTATACTGAGCATAATGTGGATGGGATGGAATACCCCAGTTGGTCAATTTTGGGTCATCTGTCCTCTCCGTCCCTCCCTACAGGTGTGACCCCTCTATGGTTTTTCCACTTCTGACCCTCCAATGGGGCAAATAATTCCCTGCCCTTGGTTGATTAGCAATGAGTATAAGCCAGGGCCTCTCTGTACTATCCATTGGTATAATGGGTCTTGTCACGTTGAGAGAGAGCAGTTTCTGACCAACCTGCTGTTTGTTTCAGGCTTTAGTTAGTTGGAAGAGGCCCAGCTAAAAAAATAAAATTACTGAACAGAAAATTGGTTTGTTTTACCTCAAACCAGGACAGGAGGTATGAAGATTCTCACTATATTTGCTCACGACTGCCCTAAAGGGAACTAAGCAACAGAACTGGGAGCACTGAGGCTAAGTGGGTACACAGCTGGCTCCCACGCTGACCAGTGCTACCGCCAAAATTTCCTGATGACAAAATTGCCGTGTATTTTCTTTTCTCCCACATCTTCAATAGTAGTTTTATGAGGCTTAGTCCAGCCATTGTTCTTAGCTGTCATTTTTTCCAGGAGACCTTCAGCATTGGCACCACTGTGTATCCTTTACCATGCTCTTTATTTACCTTCCTCCACGAACTGAGGTACAACATCTGGAAGTGCAGCTTCTAAGTCATTGGAGCAAGAAAACACTAAGCTGAATTTATTGCTTGTTCCACCAAAACTTGAGTGAAAGATGCTTTGGTCCTGTTGCATGCTGCCTGAAGATACTGTCAAAACCACAAATTTGATATACAAACTCTTGAACACTTGACATTGTGGAAGTGGTGCACAAATCCCATGCGGGGTCTCAAGAAAGGGGCAAATTTCAACCAGTAATATTCATTGCCCAGCAGGCTTTGGAGGATCTTGTCAGTTCCCATGTTATGTACCTCTCTCCCCCAGTCATTTTATTACCCTGAACATCTGTGGAAACGTGGAGGTGCAGGGAGCCTTGAGGCTGCTCAGCATATTTGACTCCATTTTCTTCTTAACTGCGCAATTGCTACTTCTATTTACACCTTCCCAGAGCCGTGATTTTCAACACCAAAGCCTAAATGACACCTAAGATCCCTCCAGAGCATTAAACAAACAAGCCAGTAGGACATCTCACAGTCTGGGAAGTGCTAAATTGAAAGCAGTAGTACAAAATGCATGGCTTTGAAAATGAACCAGTTGAATTTCTTTGCTGTGATCCAAACCTGAGAGGTCTTTCTTCGTATCTTTTTTTGCATGATTCCAGGCTCAGCACATATCCCAGAAAACTGAACCAGGCTTCTGATCCAGGGCTTAAATATAGTCCATCCCGTGTTTCTAGTCTCATTTAAGACAGATATATCTTCCAGATGAAGGGCACATGAACAGCGTGAATCCCTGCACCTAGTCACCAAATCTGGACAGACTCATGAGGGATGTCCACGCGGTGTCTCAGCAGCCTCAGCCTGAGTTCCTCTCTGGGGTGGATCACCTCTACCCTGCTGCTGTTATCACACTGTATTCGCCAAAGAAGAAGCTTAACAAGTTCTTTGCGCCCCTTCTGTATGAAACAAGAAGAGCTGCAGCAGGAACAGGGAGACAATGGTATGCCATGTCCTACAAGTGCACTTGGAAATCCCATTCCTCAGTGCTGGGACTCATTTCTTACTTGTGCCATCTAATCATGTTATCCTTCAAAACCATCCTGGACAGTCTCCATTCACCTCTGATCAGGATTCCAGACAAGAAGCAGGTTGGTGTCTTTCAGGACAAGAGGTAACGAGCACAAACTCGAACATCAGAAGTTCCATCAAAACATGAGGAACACGAGTTCCATCTAAACATGTGCTGAGGAACCTGATTCTGCTTGATAAATATCAGTGGTTATGACAACATAAATCAAGAAACTAGTATAAGATTATAATAAAAAGCGTACCCTCCCATGGTGTTTACATGAAGTTTATACAGAAGATAACCCTGAGCATTTATTTAAGAGAACGATCAGTCCTTTAAAAACTGGGACACGTGCTTAGGTGGAAGAGACCATTAAATGACATGGTAGCTATCTAAGAGATTTTCTAGGCATTTAAAAATGCAGGCAAACAGTTTTTTTGTGGTTCCATTGTGAAATCAGGTCAGCAGTGCTGACTTCTAATTTCTTCAGAAAAGCAAGAAACCTTCCAGTTCACTGCCTTTAGTGCCCTTGTAAAACTGGGTAATTGTCTCTGCAAATTGAAGCCATAAATTACTAATTTCTCATGGTGGGAGAGGACTGAACATAGTAATTAGTCAAACAGTTGCATTCAAAGTTTGAGCAAGCCAAGCGAACACAATCCATGTACTTAGATGTTCTCTCTGGAGAACCCAGGTCATTGCCACAACTTACTGAGAAATATCAAAGCAGCTCTGCCTGTGTTGCCTGTGCGTATTGAAAGTGCCCTGAAACGCAGACTCCATCCCCTCGGATGAACACACAGTTTGGCAGAAACGGTCCTGGCCTAGGCTGGCCTACAGACCAGTAAAACCACATTGCAGGTCACCAATCCCTTCCACTTAAGACCTTGAAGGTTGAGACTGAAACATCTCCTTACGTTGTGTAAAAAAGTCCATTTTGGCTTGGGGAAGCCCTTCTATTTCCTTTTTGCTGGCAAAGAGCTCCTGTGGGTCAGACCTGGCTGAATTTGGCTCAGGTAGGAGCCTACCTGGTAGGAACCTCCCCTGGGCGCTCCCCTGGCCGTGGGGCAGAGAGCGAGCCTGGTTTTGCTGTTGTGTTTTCGCTTGGTGTTCTTGGGAGCACCATGTTTGAGCATCCACTTTGAGGATGCAGAGTGTCAGCGGCATCTGAAAACGGTTGTTTATTCTGGGCTTTTCTTTCTCCCTTCCAATCAGAGAGTCCGAGCTCGGAAAACAGATGGGATTGTTCTATTAGTAATTGGTCCAGCTGCTGCAGAGAAAATAGAAGGAAAAGCATATTGAGGTAATAAAAATATAATGAAAGGAATCAAGCAGGATATACAAGAGTATATGAAGCATACCTGCTTCTTGTGCTTGGTCTGAAGAAGATATACAATATCTGGCAAAGGAGATTTTGCCATAAAAATGAGGGGAATATCCTAAAGGACATTTTATTACAGCAGACAGATCTAATCACCAAATGAACTTCAACCTGTGACCATTGTAATCTTGACCCTCTAACCCAAGTTTGTCAGGGAAGAACTGAAGACAAATAAGCAATCTCCTGATCATGTTTTCTTTACTTTTCCTTATGAAATGGAGAGCTGGTCCAGAAAAAAACAGAGCAGTAACCATATATTAGTAATTCAATATATCAGTAGGCTGACTGCCTATCAGTTTATTCCAGAAATCATGGGACCTTTATAGAGCAGAGGAGAGCACAATTACTTCTATAAGTATTGTCACTTTTCCTTGTGCTTGAGCATAGTCAAAGAGGAAGAGAGTCAAAGATAGAAACTGTAGGTCTGCAATCGGAAATCCTCCTGTTCTTGGCACTGAAAGGTTTATTCAGATGTGCCTCAGAGCTGACACTTTCAACACTGAATAGCAGGACAGACTTTAAACTCTGCCTATATGACCCAGAGCAGTGGCTTGTGCAACGTACCATAAGGATGTCCTCCCTGACTTGGCAAGGTTGGTTATTCAGCTGAATTTCCAGCTCTGCAACCTCCTGACGAACCTCTTGCCGTAAGAGTTGCAGTTGTCTACCTTCCTCCCTGTAGGGAAAGCAGTGAAAGCACATTAGAGTGAGCAGTGAACACTCTTCTCTTCCTTAGCTTCAGCATAACACCTCTATCTCCCCCTGTTGTGGTCTGGATTTCTTTACCCATGATCACAGAATAACTTACAAAATAATAAACAACCCTTGTTGTCTTGATTCTCATTTCTTTGATTATCCCAGTTGCAAGATGAAACATGTAGTTGCAGAGCCAGCGTGAGTCTGGGCAGGTTTATCACTTCTGCTTTATCGTCAATACAAAGGCTGCACAAATGCCCTACTTTCTGGCAGCTCAAGACTGGACGCCCCTAGTAACTTTTGGTGAACCTGAGGCTTCTCAGTAATCCCTGTGAAGTTGGGCTGAGTCCGTGATAAACTGGTTCAATCTTAGAATCACAGAATCGTTAGGGTTGGAAAGGACCTTAAAGATCATCCAGTTCCAACCCCCTGCCCTGGGCAGGGACACCTCCCACCAGAGCAGGTTGCTCCAAGCCCCATAGCCTGGCCTTGAACCCCTCCAGGGATGGGGCAGCCACTGGGCAACTTGTCCCACCACCCTCACAGCAAAGAGTTTCAGTATCTATCTTTCTTGTATCATCACCCTATTTATCATGGGCTCTAAGTATATGACCTAAAGGGACTGATTTCTCAAAGATAATTCACACCTTCTTCTCTGAACCCAGGGACGCAGAGCTCCAGATGACTGAGATCTGTTTATCTGTTGCTTGGCTAAAACATAGTAGTTGCACACTAAAAACCTATCCTACCTCTGTGGAGCAATCTTCCCCTTCAAAACACTCATGTGTAAGAGCCTTGAACACTGTGGGGAGAGGCTGAACAAAAATCACACCACAATACATTTCTCTTCCACTTGTGGGATGCCCACAGCTGCAATTCGATGACCAGTAGAGCTCTGGTAACACAAGTGACCAGGCACATTGCAAGTACTGGTGATCGCTTTGGATTTAGGTAGGTGTGTTGGGCTGCCATTACCTTCCCTCATCTAGCATCATGTCAGAAAACAGAGCCTGCTGTTTGGTCAGGTGCTGTTCAATCTCGTCCAGCTTCTCCTGAAAGTGCTGGCAGGACCTCTTCATCACTTCTATTTCGCACAGGGTACACTACACAGAAAAACAAGAAGGTAGATAGAATAGCAGTGAAAGAGTGAGAAAAGGCTTCCCAGTTCACCCTAAGGTGCTGACTGACTGCCATCTTGTGGCGACAGCGCTAGAGCTGTCACAAGGCGTTCCTGCCGCTGGATACACTGTTCAAAGACCAGACATCGCCGATTTGTAGATTCGGTGTATATTCGATTTGTATATTCGATGATGTGCTAGCGTAACATTCATCAGGTGCACTTCCCGAAACTTTTATCTTGGAATCTGCCTCCCCAGTTCGTGCAACAGTTCAAGTGTCATTTCCGTACGAAGAGCGAAGGGAAAGAGGGAAAACGGAGCGGGAGGTATGCTGCTCCCTCCAGGAGCCGAGAGCCACTCCTGACTCCCCTCCTTGCCTTCTTCCCCAGCACACTCCGAGCCTTTCACAACTTTTGGGATCTCTCAGCAATTCTGCACGAAGGAATAAAAAAATCTGGTGACTTTTTTGCTATCAGCATTTTTATTGCAATTATTCATTTTAGTGTGACTTTAGATTTAATTAATACAAGCTTTTTATTCTGCCGTGGGATTCACTTTTCACAGTCACAAATCGCTTTGATTTAGGGCAATTTGGCTTATGCTATCTACTTAGGTGTTTGCAGTTAGTCTTTAATAAACACTGGATAATATGGCCTAAAGGAGTTCTTGGTAAAAGGATTATGTTAAATTGTGTACCCTTGAATTTTCTGCAGTCCAGTAAGTTACTCAGTTGCTGTAATTTGGCTGATTCACAGGAACTCACTGCAGCTCGTTCTTAAATCTCGGCTCTTCGTTTCACCTGTAAACTTTATCACCCGGCTCACAGTGACCACCTGAAGACTGAACTGATGTACAGAAGTCACTAAAAGCAGCAGCCCAACAAAACTGAAGGTGCACAGATCAGTGTGCCGTTTTTCTCTCAGCAGGAATGCTTCTTTCCTCACCCATTTTCTAAGTCACATTTCCAAGGTATGCCTTGTTAAAGAAGCAGCGTGGCAGGAGAGGAAAGGAAGAGGCAGCACATTTAGGTCGTAAGCGTGTCAGCTGCCAGTGTAAAAGAAGAAACCTACTCACCGGACCGAGATTACACTCTGCAACATCCTGCGAGAGCAGCAGCATTTTCAAGAGCAGCAGCTCAGTGGCAGCATAGCTTGAGCAGCCCCCCACAGGGTTCTGGGGGGAGACAGCCACGGGGAAGGTCCATGGGCAGCAGCAACAGTGACAGCAGTGACTGCCCTGGGCACCCCTGGCACCAGAACCTTCACCCCAGTGGCAGCACTGGTATTTGCCACAAATCATGGTGTCAAGAGAGGCTGTTTTTTTCAGGTGAGCATGATGTGGATGAAGCAGTGATGGCCACCTGGGTTTCCTGGCACGGATGTCAGTTTGGCTGGAGGCTTCAGTAGTCTGCTTCATGCCATTCTCCGAAGCTGCTGGGTCTGACTGTATGAGAGGATCATCCTCAGAGAAGTCCACAGCGTCCTCCTTAGTGAAGGTCTCAGTGAAAGGAGCATTTTGGCCTATGCACTTCACCCTTGAAGTAAACTCCAGCCCAAAAGGCATGTGCACAGTAACAGATTTCAGAGGGGTAGAAACCATTTCATCATTTTGGACTCCTTGTTCTGGTATCTCTTCTATGCTTCCAGTCTCTTGATAGTCAGATGAACTTAACCCAGGCTCTTCTACTAGGCAGGAGGGATGCCCTTGTGGAGATGCCCTTGTGGAGATGCCCTTGGGATGCCCTTGTGGGATGCCCTTGGGATGCCCTTGTGGAGGGCTCTTGTGGAGAATAGCTTGAAGCAGCACTGCTCCCACTTCGTGCTGCCAAGCCCTGCTCTTGAGTTACTGGGAGCTCTGTTTTGGAGAAGCATCTTCCAATTTTTGAATCACCCTCTGTTTTGCAGAACTTCTGGCTGTTTGTCACCTCATTTTCTGCAAGCAGGGTACTACCTTTGCTGACCACTTCTGCATCCCACCATGGTACTTTAACATGTCCTGCACGACCTCCATGGGCACCTTCACGACGTGCAACTCCAACATCCTTTTCAGTCAGGCACTTCTCACCTTCATTTTCGCCTCTGATTTTGGTGGCACTAATGACTGCAGGGCTTATTCCAATAAGTTCAGTGAAGGCTACATTCACCTTTTTGTGTTCTGTCCTAAAATATAAATGATGATCAAATTTGGAGCAGCTAGGTTCTCTTTTACCCTGAGTATCACTCTGAACACAAGGACTATGCTCCTTTGTGCATTCCTCTTTTCCTGGTTGCTGTCTTCCAGTTTTAAGCTCCTTCCTGCCTATGCCACAAAACATTTCTTGTATAAAACTCTGTGGTTCAGCATTACAGGCCTCATACTCTCCATTTTCTGCAGTCAGCAGCAGATGAGTCTCCTCTCCATGGTCACTGCCTGCTTTTGTTGGTCCAGAGGCTGTCAAAATGCTCTCGGAGGCTGTGACAGAGACCTTAGCAACACAATCACCTGGCTTTTGTTGAAGATCTTGATTTAACCTCAGGAATTCCGTCCTGTATGACACAGCTGTATCCTGATTGCGGATATCAGAAATAAAACTAATCTTTCCTGGCAAAGACACATTCTGAAGGGAAAAAAAAAAAAAAGAGGAAAAACAATAAAGGAAGGAAGAATTGAAACATTATACCTGTTCTGTCACACTGGTTTACTCATCGTTATTTTGCCCTGGGCAACAGAGGGTCTTAAATATGTCTTTAAATACCCAGTGAACCAAAGATTCTTGTAATATTTCTTCTCTCATGCTTTGCACAAATCTTGCATTAGTGTGGTGAAAGAGTTGCACTGAGTTCTGAGGCAAGCTTCTTGCCTCTGATTTTTTCTAGGAGGATAAATTTGTTTTTATAAAGCTTCCACCACTCCATGATTTTTTTTATTTTTTGTTTTTAATGTTACTTGTGCCAGGGTTACAGAGTTCTCACAGACCTACCAACAACTTTTGCTCATTTCTTACTTGCCAAACTACAGGCTCTGGCAGCTCCTCCATGAACCCACTGCTGTCTAACTGGCAGCTGCTTGTTCTTGTCACCATTACCTCTTCTGGGGAAAAGAAAAGGAAAAGAGGCATTAGAAAGAAAGGCAGAAAGCAGTACCAGGTCAAAATGAATACAGAACTAAGAAGGGGCACTTCAAATATATATTTTTAGGAATTATTTTTTTTTTATCTTGGTCAGCAATCTGCAATATTGCTACCACCAGAAAAAATAACAGCACCTCCTTGGGATATCTACTCCTGATGTTACTAAGCACTGACTTATTCACCAGCAGAATTGTCACCCGCAGAATTTAGATTTTTATGGACTCACACAATGTGCACAATGTAAGTAACCCATAAAGCAGCCAACCACTTGTTTTACTTTGCTAAAAATACTGACTTCTGGTCGTTAGAGCTGGTTCACATGAAGTCTCATTCATACCTCTGCAGTTTTGATGGCTCCAACCAGGTGGCTCCTTCAAAGAGAGGGAGCCGCCTTAGCCTTCGCCCGGACCAATTGGTCTCTAATTTGAGGCCCCATGTATCATCTTAGTTGTTTTTCAGTCTGAGGATAGGAAATCACAGTAGCAAGCAGGGAAGATGAAGAGTTGCGTAGCAAAACAGAAAGGCATGAGGGAGATATTCTAGGTTTATACCAGACAAGGTTTCTAATCCAGCAGTCACATCATTTGGCTAAGCCAATTCTTCCCCCAACCTGAGCAATTAAATTACACCATTAGCTATCTGATTTAATGAATAAAAGCCAACCTTCTTTAAAGGTACATGATTGAGAGTAAACCCTCAGTTATCCTGTACATCCCGATCCCTTTCATCCCTTGGATGACTTGCACTTTCAGATCACCTTCATCCCCAGATAACGACCTCATTCTCAGATATCTGGCCCCAAAACAGAGGTGGAGCTGGGGGAGCAGGCTGAGGGATTTCGCTGAGGCAATGAAGGGATGGAGAGCAAGACAATCTGGATACACTTCCTCTCTTCTTCCTTCCATACGTAATGGTTCTGAACCCTGAGACCTTTTGTCTTCTGGTTAAATCCATGAAAATGTGACAAATCAGCAAACCGTTCTGAGACCCGAGTTATTAATTCTAATTGGTGTGAATTGGAAAATGCAGGGAAAAAAAGGCTATAAACTATGTTTTCACACATTAGCAGACTATGGACTTTACTAAATGTATCGTAGGCATCAATTAATGAAAACCATGCAATCTCTTTGTAGGCAGAAACTGTAAAAACAAACTCAGATATCATTTAATGTTTTCAAATGAATTACTTGCATTGTCACTCATCATGAGCACATCAGTCAGACACTTTCCTATTTCGGATGAGAAATACGTGGTTCCCATCTCACACATTAAAATATCTGCAGCGCTGCTGCTGCTGAAAATTGCCTGTTTGTGGGTGGTCTCAAAGTCGTCCCTGCAGTTTCTTCTCCCCCAGGCAGGCTGCCCCACAGAGTCCCAAAACTTTTTTTAAAGCTGCTTCTTCTCCAGCTGTTGCTTCCAGTGTGTCAGTCTGACTTGTGGTTTTCCATACATAAAAGCGAAGAAAGCAGAAATGTCTCAGTGGCTGCAGTTCCAACCAGATTGAGACCCAAATTATTTGAGCCTCAAATACTCAGTTGTGTCCTTCAATCATAACTGACCTGCAAGCTTTAAAGTTTGCAGAGTTAAAATACCACATTATCAGCAGATTACCTAGTGTTTTAAGGTGCCTGATTTCACCTGAGACATGCAGGATACCAAAGTAGCTGGCATGCTACTCAAAATTACATGTAGGGTAAAACCCAATAACTTTTATTGGAAGGCTAAGTGCTGTGAGAATTCTTCTGATCTGGTCAAAACCAGGTGGCTGAAGTCAGGTGTGACCCATTTACTATGATAAATGCAATGCATCTGTTATAACAACACAGTTGATTGTGTTTGTGTATTGCAACCACACGGTTGTCCCACCTGCCTTTACATTCATGCACTGGAAAGAGAACTACCCCAAACATGTGAGGGTGGACTCTGGGCTAATCTTTAGGCACAAGGGGAGACATTAAGGACTGGATGAAATGTCTGCACACCAAACTAATACCACTTGAGTTAGCCTGTAGAAAGACCTCCGTGTGTCTCCCGGGGCTTGCCCTTTAAGGAGGTGTGATGTGTGCTCTGCTAGCATGGATCAGATGGGCAGGGCATGTTCATGAATCAAGGCTTTCAGACCCTGAAAGGCTTTCTGTGTAGTTGTTTAGGAATGGTAATACAATACGACCTAATGACCATTGTGAGCATAAATCCAACTTCTACAATTTTTATGTTAGCAAAATAGAAAATTATAAAAGAGAAGAAAAGCATAGGGGAAGGAGAACCATGTTGAGCACAATTAATCTCTTGTTACTGTGGTTTCCTGTCCTGGGACCGAGCAAACATTTTCACCTGAGACAGGCAGCTGATTTGCACCCACCTCCATATTAAATGTGTAATGAACTAATGCTCTTAAAATAAAGGTTTAAATTCCCCATGTAGTCAGTGCAAAGCGATATCTCAGCAGGTCGGAGCTGTAGGTCTTTTCCAACTATGTTCAGACGCCCAATTTAATCATTACATCCCACACTGACTTACAAGATGCTACCCAGTGTGCCAGGCTCTGTTGAAGGTGGGCAGGTGAAGATCAGGGGTTTCTAAAAGATGAGATGTTTCTCTAAATCTGTAACATTGTTCAAAGCCAGTCAAAATTCCCTTGATTTCAGTGGAAGTCTGAAACTTAAAAAAGACTTAGTAAAAATTAACACGAGTCTCTGATTCATGGTGGAGTAAAAAGCTATGAAGAGGCTGCCAAAGTGTCTCCATGAGGACATTGAGCTGAACAACATGCTCCTGGGAGAGCCATGGAGCAGAGCAGGGCTGGGGTGGGAAGGCAGATCCACACTGTGGGCTGAGGCTGTACCGAAGCTAGATTAAACATGCCAGCCTTTTCTGTTTGAGTCATCTCACTTTCAACCTATGTAAATAGTGTGATTTAATGGGTGTATACCAGGGCCAAGCAATGTTTGCATAATGGCAGGCAGCGTTTGCATACCAAGGAAACTGTTTTGGGTGAGGAGTCCAATCTATCACTTCCTTTCCTCTTAGTGTCCCCAACAGTAATTAAGTGAGACTGCAGATTAGACTATGCCTGATGCTGTCCTGAGGAGGAATGGTTTCCCTCTTTGTGAAATTTCCAGCAATGTTGATCACTTGCCAATGATAACAGCCCAGTTTTTCTTGGCAGGCTCCAATGCCCAGTGAAGATTCCCCTAGCTGAAGCTTCTACTGGGAGATTGACTTTTTGCAGAGATCCAAAGCAAGTCTTTGCTGCATCTCCTAGGACAAATTCCTCTATCTACCAAGTTTCTAAAATATCCAGGCTGGATGCTGGTGGTGTTTTGTCTCTGGACAAGCATCTAAAGCCCTTTCAGCAATGGCAAAGGTCACCTTAGGAACATCATTTCACAGCAACAATTCCTTATATTTAAATGAACTAAGTCTTTAAGCAACTGGAAGATTGTCCTTAGGAGTGATACAGGTTGCCCCAAATTTACATTGCTTATTTTGATATTTTTAAAATGCTCTTGCCTTTTTCTTTGTTACATGCTTTTTTTTTTTTCTTTTCTGAAAGAAAATACATTTTTTAATCTTAAGAAGAAAAAAAAAAAAAAAAAAAGGGCTAAACACCTGAACATTAAGCAAAACATATTTTCCTTTCTAGTCTACCCAAACCTCCTTTTTCCCCGATCATTTGGTTCAGCCACTGAACCAAAATATCCATTATTCATATAGCTCTACACAGTTCTAGTGTGTGGAGACACCCAATCCTGTAGAGATCTGGCAAATACGTGCAGAGCATCACACCGAGGAAAGCTGAAGTATGCTTGGAGAAGTAGAGACACAAACCAGTATTCAACTATGAACTAAAAATTACAACTCTGGGCCCTGTGTGGAGAATACATCTGGCTATGCTGGAAAGAAGAAACATGAGAATCGCCCCTGAAGACCTTGGTGAGGAAAACCTTGGCTATTTGCCTTTCTGTGCTAATTCAACTGGGAGAGTTTAGCTCCTAGATCCCATTTCTGTTCTGCCTGAATTTTAAATAAAAATTGGTTAGAGGAACTCACTAATCAGATTTCTGCCTCATTTTGTGTCCTATAAGAATGTACATGCCTTCCCAATCTCGAAGATCCCACAGCTTTCCAGGCCTTTAGTTGATCAATCCAACATCATTAAAAGACTTTTTCTCTCCCCTTATTTGCATGCAGATATAGCAGCTCCCATTTTCAGCAACCATCAGTGCAGGAACTTTCTGCAGCTAGGTTCACCATTAGTGAAAGAACATTCCCTAAGTAGATAAAAATAAGTGGAGGAGTAGAGCTCGGCATTCCTCTGAAGAGACTGCAGCTGGTTTTCTGTGGAGTTGGCTGCAAATAACACAATCTCTTTCTAGTTTCCAGCCTGGAGAATACTTGCAAACTGCCAAAGATGCCATGAGAGCTACTGCACTGCTTGTAAAATAATACCACCATCTTTGCATGTCTTCTGAATCATATTAACATTGATAAATGCTTGTCGATAGTTGTTTGTCTACATTTGAGTATGTGAGGATGCGTAGGCACAAAAGCGTCAAACACACTTCACATGCAAGGGCATTTGTGCAAATTTGAACTTTGAATTCACAAATTAAAAGTGGGACTGCTCATCCTGGCAAATTGCAGCCTGGAAAAGCTGTTCAAAATTTAGATTATCTTTTTCAGTTATAAATATTGCTGCACGTGAATGTGGATAAATATCTCTAAAACTATCTATACATACGTGGGATGAAATAATGCACAGAAGCTGCAATTCAGTCAGATATTTTGTAAAAGAAAAGACTCAGAATAAGACTTTTCCACTTCACTCTACAAGTAAAGGCATTTTGCAGTCTCTCTCCCACAGAACTCTGAAGGCATTAACTTTATTGCAGCTTAAACAGGTTAAATTCAGCAGGGAAACTGTATTCAGGATTAAATCTATGCATAATACTCCCATACTCAGAGATAAGTGCACATACAAATCTCTCGCTGATTGGGCCTTAAGGAACACGTGCATTTGACAACAGTTGAATTCAATAGTAGTCAAGTGCAGTAAGACATTGGGTGAAAGATTACACCATGTCCATGGAAGTGCCAGAAGTGAATAGGTATTTTGTTACATTTTGGAAGTTTTTCTTCTTAAATACAGGTATCAAATAACAAAAAAAAAGAGGTATTTTGATAAATACCAACCCACTAAGACTCTAGCAGCAGTGTTGTGGTTTTGATCAATCAGAAAGATGATGACCCTTCCCTCCCCCGCTAAGAAAAAGAGAGGCGAGGAAGGGATTAAAGAGAATTATGGGTTTAGAAAAAAAACTAAATTACTTTAATGAAAATATAACTATTACTGTTATAAATAATAATAAGAAAAAGTAAAAAGTATAAAAGAAAGAGGGAAAAAAAGTATGTAGTATATGCAAAACTGTATCAAGCTCCTGGGATGAGGATCACGTCACCAGCAGCATCAGAAAAAGTCCCAGCCTGGACTGGGTGACCGACAGGAGCTGGATTCCAGCTCTGGAGTCAGGAACGCTGGGATGGGGATCAAAGGACAGACAGGGTCCTCCTGGGACATGGCCATGGAGATGAGAGAGCTGACCTGAGCTTTTCTACTGAGCGTGGGGCAGAGGGGATGGAATCCCCTGTGGGTCAGTTTGGGGTCCCCTGTCCTGTCCGCTCCTCCCCACAGGGGTGACCCCTGGAGGCTTTTCCGCTTCCCACCCTCCAAGGGGGCAAATCCTGCCATTCCCTGCCCTTGGCTGTTCCAGCCATGAGTCTAAGCTAGGGCCTCTCTGCACCATCCCTGGGGTGATCAGGGCTGAGCACCCTGAGAGGGAACAGCTTCTGAACAACCTGCTGGTCATTCAGAGTTCAGTCAGTTAGAAGAGGTCCAGCTAAAAAAACAAACTACTGAACAGAAAATTGGTTTGTTTTACCTTAAACAGGATAAGCAGCAAGCAGAAGATGTGAAGGCCTTGATTCTCCAACACAAGGCAAAAAATAAAAAACATTAAATATCTAGAATTTTTTCTCTTACGTGGCCAGAAAGGACTTTCAAAAATAATTTTCAACCAGTACTTTCAAAATAGAAACAGTTTCATTTTGGGTAGTGAACCGGATTCTTCCCATTTAGATGTTTCACTCTATCTTCTCCTGCTCTGCAGATCAGTATGTTATCCTTAACAGCACTGCCCTGCCTATGGCACCTTCCAAAACACTGGTACAGGACCAGCCGGCTGAGCTCTAGAAGATGGATGGCACAGTTATGGATGGTCCAGTCTGTTGCAGCATACTCCCATCCTCTGCTACTCAGAGGATGGCCACCACCACTTTATGGCCAGTGAGAGCTAATAAAACACTGAAAATAGGTATTCTGCAGTCTTGTATCAAAGAATTATTTTTTTTAGTTGCCCAGAACGCTGCACTTCCTGAAGCTCACTCCACCGTGATGCACTACCAGAAGTTATTTCATTCAACTTTCAGCGTCTTGAGGAAAGAAACGTTGTTATGTGTGTGGAAAAACTTGCTCCTAAGTAAATGTTCCAGAAATCTGTTCGCAGCCTTCCATACTGCCTTTTCTTAAACTAAGAACTAACTCCCCCATAGGCAACTGCTCCGACTACTGGCTGTTGACTGGGAACATAAACATTTAATTTAGTGCCACTGAAATCTCAAAGGAGAAGTCTATTTGTAGCCTTTTTTCTTTTTTTCCTCATCTCTGCAAAACTTCTGTAGCACTGATCCACTTTATGCAGTGCAATGGAGACGCAAACTGAGGTGATGAGCAACAACTAGTTTATATTTATTTTCTAGCCAAGCACAGGACACAGTTCCACAACTTGCCCAAGAGGGAGCAGCCCGGATTTTTTTTGGCCTGGCCTGGAGCAGGGCTGCACCACTGACCCCATTCTGCGCATCTCCAGCTGAGATTTGTGCTGCATTTGAGAAGAAGGATCACCAGATGGCAGCAGCACATAAACCAGAGATCCCCTTTCCAAAGGCCAGCACAAATCAGAGTTTTTATCCATGGTCTTCTGCAAATTTTGCTTTTCGATGTCATTATAGCAGAAATCAGATAAACCGTCTTATTAGGATACTTATATTATTTGAAAGCAAACAATATACCCCAAAATGCACCAGATGCTCCTAGATAGACCAAAGCTCCTATTCTCAATCAAACCCAAGCATAGCTATGAAATTTGTCTTTCCCCTGCTCCCTTTGAATTGAAGAGGAATTTCACATCAATCATCTTACACAGTGTAACTCGGTGGAAATATATTTTAAAAAAGCTCTGCACAAAACGTTTCCTACTATAATTGTTCCTCTCCATGGTGGAACATAACGCAGGAACGAAACACAAGAGTAGTCCATGCCCAGAAGAGCTTACAAGGTGAACAAAACCTGGCTCCTCTGTGGTATCTCCCACTTGGCAAAACCCAGTTCCCCCAGCTCTCACCCAACCTGAAGTGTTCTTCTCCCCATCACTTGGGGTAGCA
The DNA here is from genome assembly GCA_013400555.1 of Jacana jacana. Lineage (NCBI taxonomy): Eukaryota > Metazoa > Chordata > Aves > Charadriiformes > Jacanidae > Jacana > Jacana jacana. The sequence goes on from VZTM01020254.1 coordinate 108,537, forward strand.
CTGGCATACAGAGGGATTTGGCTACCCTATTCTTTTCACTGAGGTAAACAGGGGGGATAAAACCCATGGAGCCCAGTGACTGCAATGACCTCACGTGATTGCATGTGTGCTGCACCCCAAGGAGGTGAGACAGGGCTGGGGGGAATGAAAGGCAGTGAGCACATATGTCGTGCGACAGCTATGGATATTTTGCTCATTCTCCACGTTCAGCCTGCAGTGTGGTTAGCTATGGGGTCTGGCTGTCAGAGCCATCCTTAGCAGGAGACATGTGCATAGCTCCAGGGGCACTGGGAGTGCACACACCGTGCTCCACATCCCCCCGTGCAACCTCCCACTCCTCGCCCAGGGCCCAGCTCCCCACAGAGCCCTGGGTGCCCATGTCCCCCTGGGAGGACATTGGCCTAGATGCTCTCCAGATATCAGCCATCAGCACTCCGAACTATCAGGAACCAGGTCACGGAGCATTAAAGAGGCAAGCTGCTTTGTGGAAAGAGCTAGGTAGCAAATCTAAGTCTACTACCAGAGCATTCAGCTTCAGTCCTCCTCCAAAACACCCCAGGAAAAAGCAGTTTTGCACCAAGTTCCAGCCAAGTTTTTGGCTTAAGACTCAGTGTATGGTACGGTTATGTCTAGCACGCTTGTGGCACAGCACAGTTGGCAGGCAGAGCACAGCAGCCTGGAGTGCTGCCCAGGTTGCAAAACCTGCCTGAAAAGCAGAGTGAGAGCGTGCACTGTCAGCCCCTGATGCGGTGGCTAGACAGCCACGGGTACCTGTGCTACACGTGATCCTGCTTTAGAGCTGGTGCACGTATTTGCTGACTTAAAACTGGCTTCAGTACATCTGCTGCGCACCACAGCCAGCGCCGCAGCGGCAGGTATAAATACACTCCTCTGTGAAACCTCTGGGGCTGCTGGGTGGGTTGGCTCTCTCGCATTACAGATTGTCCTGAGCTCGTGTGGCGAAGGAAGCTTTGGAGCAAAAATGAATTGGTTGATAATATTCTCTTAAACTACTCATTAACAAAAATGAAATGATTCTCATTTTTCTTTTGATCTTTTTTTTTTTGAATGTTAACTTCCCTTCCTCTTCACCAAAATCAGGGATGAACGTGGGTATGTTTTCTACTCTGTACATCCCTGAAAAGGATGTCATTTCCTACATTAAGGGAGCCACCCTGTGCCTCTCTACTGAGGGTCAGAGCTGACATCCGTGGGCATTGGTGGCAGAGGTTCTCCATCCAGAAGTTTCCACCTTTGCCACTTTCAGGACTATCCCCGGTACAATTTGGCCTGTGACTCTGGAAATCTCCTTTAATAGCTTGGCTGGAGTATTTTGAGTGGCTGGGGACAGAGGTCATGGCAGGTTTGGTAATATAGATCAATGTTGTGGATCTCCCATGCTGTTGGCTGAGAGCAGCAGAAGCATCCCTGCAAACAGCCACACTCAGGAGCAAGGCATCTGCCTTCCCGTCTGACATTCCTACACAAGAACACACTGCCCTAGAAATGATAAAAGTATAAATGAGTAATCCAAGCGGATTTTGACAGGAAAAGAGAGAACATTGTAGGCAGTTCTGTGTGATAAATGATGTTTCTACAGTCTGGGAGGTTAGGAGTAGTGATTAATTTAGTCAAAACCTGAAATTGCAGTCACTTTGACAATAGCCTTTTATCTTCTCTCAGCTGATGAAACAGCTTTGAACTTTGCCAGGTTTTCCTCCTGCTTTTCCTTGAGAGTCAGTATCACTTCTATCTTATTTCAACTGAGCTTCAGCTAACTGTCATTAATTCAGATCCCTGTTGCTGCCAAATGTTGGGAGAGACGGGCGATGGTTGTGTCTGCTTCTGATGAAAATGAGAGGTAGAGCTGAATGTCATCAGCCTACACTCTCCATCACGTTACATCACAACTTCTCCCAGGAGCAGCTGCACAGAGATAAGGAACAAAAAACCAAGAGATTGCAGGGAGCCTCGTAGGGCCTGCTGCAACTGAGAGCACTTCACAAAAGGGAGGATGGCTTCCAGGAACCAAAACAGGGACCTTCGAGAAAAATGAGTGAAAAGCCCCTACGTTTTTGCGAGGTCCTGCAACTTCTGCCTGATCAGCAGTGCCAAAAACAGTTGCGGGACCAAACCAAGTATCTGTCTCTCAGGTGTTTGTAGACATCAATGGCCAATTATAATAGCTCTATTTCCATGGTAATGGCCATTAAATTGTGTTCAGGGCATCTAGGAGCAGCAGGATTAGTAAGCATGTCTCTCTCTGCTAGTGATATTTTCATGAGGAGGAATCTTCAGTATCAGTCCGTAGTGGACAAGTACACAGAAGATCTGCGGACTAGGAATCATGCTTCTTGTCCATAAAGAAATCAGCATTCTCCAGAGCATGAAAACTCTCCCAGGACAACACCAAAGGGTCCCTTCTCACGGGTGTCACTGCCAGAGAAGGGGATCTACCCTGGCATAGAGGCCTCGGTGAAGCAATGTGGTGCTATCAAAAAAAGTATGCGCGTTTTCACAAATCTGCCTTGAGACCCGAGCTGGAGGTAGGGTTGGGATCTGGGATTTTGCAGGAAGGTTCAAAGGGTCGGGCTGTTGACTGGAGTAATTAGTAGAGCAACACAGAGGTCAGTGACTGCACAGGCTCTGAGCCTCCTATGTCCTGTTGAGGGCGTGGGAAGAACAGGCAGAGGAGGAAATACTAGGAGAAAAACTTTCAAGATCTCAGCACAACTTCAATACAATTAGATTTCATTTCAGAACTTTTCTTGTTTAGAAGGCTATCACTGTTAATCTAAAATTATGTCTCTTAAGTATTTGGTTGTCCTCCTGGATATCTAAGGTATTTTATGATCTTTTTCACCCTAAGATTTAAACGACAGGTTTTATAACTTCCACCAGGCCATCTGCCTTAAGTATGTGGTGTGTGCATATCCCTTCCCGCAAGGATGAATCAGCCTGCGGCAGCAGGACCTAAAATATGACACATATGTGCAACAAAATGTTATAAATGTGCAATGACTTTTAGGAATGTACTTACTGAAAATCACACAGCCCCTCCAGAGCTCTTAGATGGCCGCTTAGACCGCAGGTAGGGGGTCCTGACAGTCCTGGCGAGTGGCAAGACCTCCCAGAAGCCATTTCATATCTCTGCCAGACTTAGGTTCTTTGCTGCCCATCGAAATTCTGTACTGGTGAATGTGGTATTGCCACCTCCTGGGTCTCCATCTTTCTATCCATTGCTGAACTTAGACATGTGCATGTGTGAGATATGTCAAGGAGGACTGTGGCAAAGCACAGCAGCCAGGGTATTCTCAAGAGCTGCAGAAGTCAACTACCCTTCTGTGGGGGAACCAGACAACTCAGGATGCTTCCAGGCAGGTAGAAGATGCAGGAAAGCTTGAAGACTTGTCACTTCTCAACTCTGCTTTTCACTTTCCTCTTTCCTCTCAGTCTCTGCTACCCGGCAGTTTCTGCTTATTTCTGGGACATAGCACTTTCCCTCCAGACTCCTTCAGTCTACTAAATGCATTGAAATAATATGGCTTCCTCTTATTCTCACTTACGGGTCCCTTATGTATGAACCTGGAAAAAATAAGAAAGCCTTTCCATGGCTCATGTGCCAAAGACGGGAAAAATGGGGTCTGCAGTACCATGAATGGGGCAACCCAAAGCAGCTGGAGAAGGCAGATGTCGCCTTTGTGCCAGGTCTCTTACAGAAAACTGTTGCTAAGAGGGATCGATCTATTCTGGATCTGTTATTCATCAAGTTTTATGAAGAGCTTATATTGGAGACTCTATGTGATCATTACCCAATGGCAAAGTTCAACGTAAATGTCTGGCAGTATCAACACAAGAGTAGGTGGGGGACGTTTTTAAGTTCAGCTCCTGATTCTGATGGCAGGTTTAGTAACTCTGCCCTTTGGTTGTCGCTCTGCCTTTCCCTTTCCTTTAATCTGTACTTAAAACTAAAAGTCATTATGACATACATGAAGAAAAACGGTGTGATGTAGGCACTACAGCAAATAAGAAATGCTAATTGTTCTTTACACTGAAAACAGAGAAAGTTACAGGGAACATCCTGTATTCTTTGAAGCATACTTGTTTCCTTCTTGCGTTTTTGAATACACTGCTCCTTGCATTGGAGGCAGATGTTACAATGGGTAATGGCTAATAAACAGGATTCACGTTTTTTGGCACCCAGTCAATTAAAAGAAATACCAATCGCATTCTGTGACTATTCCCATGGTGCCAAACCACCGGAGGGGTTGGTGAGTAGGAGGAGTGAAGGTGTGATAGCTGAAAGAATTGCTACTTGAGAAGTCGCGGGAGCTAACGTGTGAGCTCAGCGTGCGGGGAAGCTAGGACGTTCCCAGCTGCCACAAAAGCTGGGTGTACACGATCCCTGGCAACACTCGTTGGGACAAGATGAATCACGAGCACTTCAGTAGTGAGCTACCATGTCACAGGGAGCCAGATGGAGGTGGTTACTTCCCTGATTGATTGCCTCTTGGGCTACCAAGGGCTTTTCCAGCAGGCTAATGCCTTTCTCTTGGCACTTGAACGCCCGGGAGCAGCGTGTCCACTTGGGTCAGCACCGTGCAGGAATTCCTGCCTCTCATGTCCACAGCCACCCCGCAGAGGCAGAGGGAAATAAATAAGGAACATCAGGGAGCGGGTGGCTACGGCGTGCACCGAAATGCACTGAATGCTGATGCCTCCCTAATAGATGCTGCTGCTAATGAATTTTCAGGCACGTGCTGAGTTAACGGGGGTGAGCAACGTTGAAACATCCTTTAGTTAAACCCAGTGCTTTACAAAGGCTAATTGAAAAAGGAAGGAGTAGCAGGGGTGGGGGGAGAACAAGGCAGAAGAGGGAGTGGATGGGGAGAACAGCTCTATTTTTCAAATGCTGAATATGAAATCCCTGCAACAGATGATTTTACATGCAAGCCTGCAAGTCATCAGGGCAAAGATGCAGTGAGTGGAGTCAAGTAATTTTCCTCTGCATACAGAATCCCCAGCCTCTTACCCTGCCCAGCCAGCTTTCTCAACTGTGAGCTTTAGAATATAAACAGCCAATAAGTAAGGACAATAATTGTAGTTCCTGCTGAGAGCTAACTCTGCCTGTCATGCATTTGCTGGGTCCTAATACAGGACAGTGAATAAAGCTTCATTACAGAACAATGGAGTTAGCTGCCAGAGCCTACAGATTTGAATAAACAACAAATAAGCAACATCTGCTCCAGCATATGTGTATGGTAAAAAAAAAAGTCACAAAATAAAAGAATTTGTAAATGCCAAAAGCAACACTAAACTGCCAGTGCTACTGTAGAGTGAATTTTTAATTGCACATGCATACAGGCAGGCTGTGGGTATTAGTCTCACATATGTCTGGTTGCTGCCAACCTGGGAGTATAGATGAATTTAATTAAATAAGGATTATCCCTTCTCCCCAGTACAATTACTTATTTATAACAATGATAAAATTGCCTAATAAAATAGATTGTAATATTTTTTTAAAACAGAGCTAGAAAACACTCCGCTTTCCCTGTAAGTCATTCAGGGATGTTTGGGGGGTTTGAGCTTCTTTTAAAATTAAGTCTCAGCATTCTGCCAAGAGAGAGGGAAAAAAAGCCTTATCATAAAGCCTACTGCAGTTAAACAGCCAGAATCTACATTATGGAGAAATATAAAGAAGACACACAGCAGCCAGGGAATTGGCTTTCATGGGGAGTGTAGAAAATTAAACAATTGGACTAAAATTGAGACCGGGCTACAGAGCCAAGGGACAATACCACTGGGGCAAGTACTTCCATAAGTCACCTGTCTCTAATATGCTCCATCTAGGCAAAGCAGTCTGTTCCTGGCTGTCTCTATTTCTTCTCATGGTGGGCACCTTGCACTTTCCTGCTCAGGTGAGCTCCCCATTCAGCAGAGCTGTGTCAGACCCTCACATCTTCATCATCACTCATACCCTCTGCAACTGAGCCCACCAACCAATGAGAGTAGGCCCTTATGGTACGGTATCAGGCATTGAGTGTGAAACAGGGAGCCCGTGCCCCAGGGAATTTGGAGGCTAAATCTAAACTCAGGTATGCTTTCCAAGGAGCTGAGGTGTGTGAGGAGTTTCCTTGTGTAGGCTCCTGATGGATTCTGTTTCCCACTCACTCCTACTTGGAGGACCCCTGTTTATGGGTCTGAGCCACATACTGCTCGAATCTTCTTAAGAGCTAGCCATTATTCACTACCAACAATATTACATTCATAACCAGCTATTTTTAGGCACATGTGATGCACAGCAAATGGAAGTCACAATGAAACTCCCATGGGTATGGAGGGTTGTGTCATTTAAGAGGAAGAATCAGAGGAAGAATATGATAAAAGCTGGAAATTTCCACTTTAAATTTAGGGCAAGCAACAATAACACCAAAGTAACAGAGAAATAAAGAGTGACAGAGAAAAAAAAAGAAGAGAGGGAGGAAGATGTTTAAACAAAACAGTGTTTAAACAAAACTCTAAACTTATGGTGCTGCAACGGCATAAATCTTATATAAGTGCAGTTTATTTGTATGGTTTTGATTGATTATTTAACTAGAGGACAGTCTTACCAGACATAAAAACAAATAATTACTTTCTGCATTTTCTGTCATTAATTTACTGCTAAATACATGCTTATTTCTACGTCTTTGAGGATTATGCAGGGTATATGGTTATGTTTTCCCTTTACATTGTGGCTGATGTACCCATACAACCTGCTAAATCCTTCGGTTAATGCCCTTCACCATTAAACAGCACAGTCATTTTGAGAGACGGACAAAGAAAGGAAAAAAGCATTTGTGTGTGTGTTATTACACTTCTAATTTTTTCCCCATTGGTCCACATTTGCTTTTTTTAATTTCTCACTGAATGTTTGTCCAAATGGTGCTTTTCACTGCACCCATCCTGGGGAATTGCTATTCTCTGTATGCACATTGCTACGAGTAAGACTAGTAGTATGGGGGCTCGTCTTTGTTTATGAATATCAAGACATCCATCAGAAAGCAAAATCAAAGTAACCTCAAGTAACCCAGAGGACAAATCATGGAGTCTGAATAGCAACAAGGACCTGACACTGAACCCCAAAAGTCATTGGAGTCACACATTGACAGACGGGGTACGTACAACCCTGCCAGAGCAGTTGAATGCCATAGGTATGCCATCTATTACATAGTTAAGAAAACCCTGGCAAAACAGCAGAGATATGTCTACAGATCACTTGAAAACAAAAACAAGCCCTCCAAAACTCAGGAGTTCATGCTATACTCTGTCACATTTACTCATCTCTAGGATTGACAAAGAAAGCTCCACACTGATGAAAACCCTGACCTCACTGAAGTCAGTGCCACTGCCTTCAACAGGCTCATGGCTTCACTCCTGCAAAGCCAGCTGCCATGCCAGCCGGTGGCATCAGTGAACGACCACCACCAGAGTATCCAATGGTCATTCACATTTCTTTTTGATACCTGTTAATGAATGAGGTTGGATTGCTTAATTATTCGTGTTCTCCCCCCAAAAGTGATACAATGCTGTCCTCAAAAGGTGAGGGCTCACCAAACTTTCACCTTCGTCCCTCGCAATCTCTGCTTCTTGCTGCTTATTAATTATTTCACATGAAATTTCCATCCTGTTCAAAAAAACACTCCAAACTGACAGTCCTGCTCTAAACGCTGGTTGGAATGGGTCACTAGAGAGCAAGGCCAAGAACTCCACGCTCTGAAGACTGAACAGCCGTTTCTCCACCATAGCACCCCTGCCAGCAAACGCTTCTCAGGATCCAAACTCACATTGCCCCAAATGACAGCATAACATCTGGTCTAACAGCTTTGATTTTAGTCCTTTCATAGACTCCTCAAATAACTTATTTTCTAACACATGATTCAGTGCTATTTCAGCTCATGTGATGACAGCCTATGTGATACAGGAGACTCAGATGATGGAGTAGAGGCCATGCTGCTGCATGTCCTGGTTGCATGGTCCTGGCTGACTGTCCTGGTTTGAGGTAAAACAGAAGCAATTTTCTGTTCAGTAGTTTTGCTTTTTTAGCTGGGGCTCTTCTAACTGACTGAACTCTGAATGACCAGCAGGTTCTCCAGAAGCTGTTCCCTCTCAGGGTGCTCAGCCCTGATCACCCCAGGGATGGTGCAGAGAGGCCCTGGCTTAGACTCATGGCTGGAACAGCCAAGGGCAGGGAATGGCGGGATTTGCCCCCTTGGAGGGTGGGAAGTGGAAAAGCCTCCAGGGGTCACCCCTGTGGGGAGGAGCGGACAGGACAGGGGACCCCAAACTGACCCACAGGGGATTCCATCCCCTCTGCCCCATGCTCAGTAGAAAAGCTGAGGGATCAAAGGGTCAAGGCTCTTCCTTCCATGGCCAATGTCCCAGGAGGACCCTGTCTGTCCGTCTGCCTTTGATCCCCATCCCAGCGTTCCTGACTCCAGAGCTGGAATCCAGCTCCTGTTGGTCACCCAGTCCAGGCTGGGACTTTTCCCTGTGCCCGATGGGGACGTGAGCCTCATGGAGAGTATCCTGCCATAGCCCTTTTTTCTGCAGTAGTATGGCCAGAAAAACTACTGCTGGCAAGTCTCCTGGTTTCTGCTACTTTGTGTTGCACCCCCACTGACAACCCCCTTTTGCTAAAACTGAGTGCCATGGGCTTTGCAGGCTGGATATCAGAACAAGCTGCTGTTCTGAGTTACTCTGGCTTTAGGATGCTCAGCTTACAGAGCCATAAAAGGTTTCAAGCACAGCTATAAAGCCAAGACTAATTTTTTAATGTAACTTTCTGAAAGAGCACACCAGAAAATTAGATTAGGGGGAAAAAAAAATTACGATAGAAATAAACCTCCTGGATAGAAAAAAAACCCAGACCGAATCTGTAAAAATATCTTTTACCATATGTATTAGTGTTCCTGCAACTTTCTTCTATAAAAAACCCAAAACCTTGCCCTGTATAAAACATGCTGGCACCTTACGCTGTCATACTGGTTGAATGAATCCTACCTCAGTAACTTCAGTGACAATTTCTTTGACAGTATCCTAACACAAAGACAATTTAAAATAATCAAACCCTCAATGAGTAGTGTACATCCTACTGGTTTTCCCCATAACACTGCTGCATGGTGCTTGTTGAAGGAATTTAGCCTAGATTCCAGCCTGAAAAAGTGAATCCAAATTTATACCGTAAATATGGGTGGAGATACGTCGCTAGCATGATACACAAAAGTCCTCCTCACCTCTTCCATTTCAAATGAGGCTGGCAGCTTGCACTTTGGGTCGGCCACCTTTCGGAGAGTGTTGACCACAGGCAAAAGTGGCTTTTTTCTTGGTCTGGCTTTGGCAGGCACCTCACACATGGGAGAAAGGTGAAGCTGTTTCGCACCTGGGTGTGATGAAGCCCAGGCTTTCCCCAGTGGAGTCAGCAGGCACTGGGACGCAGGACACACCAAGGCACCTTTGCTTCTGGGGGCTTGCTCCTGGGTCAGACAGCCCAAAGCCACACATGCAGAAAAGCCTGCCCAGACTATCAGTGATATATGGACAAGAACAGGGTTGCTCCCTCCTGCCAGGCAAGTTGGCTTCCCCAGGTGCCAGCAAGGCCTGTTTCAGCAGCGTTGTCTGCTGAGAAGCCCTTTTCAGGAGCTGTCTGATTCTTCTCTGCTTCACTCCTGTGACCACAGGTCTGCTCTTTGCAGCATCCAGGAGACTGGTCTTGTCCCCACCAGCATCCTGTGCTTTGATCTGTTGGATGTTGACATCAGTCAGTAAAGACGAGATGACACTGGTTATATGGTCAAGTACTCCCAGCTGTCAAAAACCTTCTTCAGATGGGCAGAATGGAAGGCAGCATGGATTTATTAAAATTACAATTTGAAATAGTGAGGTACAATGATTATTCAAACTTGGCATGGCCAAGAAACATACTGAGTACCTCACTGAAAAGTGGCTAAATTTTTCCATTTCCAGAAGACCCATTCAAGCTACACAGAGATGTCGCTGCGTAGCTTTTTACATTAGACAAACACGCAGGGTTTGTTGGGTCAAGTGCAGCCGACTGAATAAAGGTTACAGAATCCAGCCTGAAGTTCTCTGGTTGGCTGGGCCAGACTCGGATGCCATTTTTCAGGACTTATTAAAATTTGTCTGAATAAAGTTATTAAAATGTGATCTCCAATGTTTACAACTGCCAGCTGTCCGGGGTAACAGCAAAATGCAGATAGCCATTAACTGATAAAAAATTGATCGTGGAAGCTATGTTCCCGTTTTCATACTAGCACAAAGCAAAACACTTAAACCCCAGAAACTCCTAACTGATATTCTATAAAGGTTCCCAGTTTTTTTTCATTGTATTAATCTCTTGTAATATCTGGGTCATTTTTTTCCATGGCAGAACATTTAAAGAGAAGCAAATAAAATTTTCTCAAAAAGATCCAAGATATTTCCATCCCTACAACACAATGAAGTTATTTATATGAAGAAACACAACACATTTGCTTGCACGTCGTGTCTGTACCTATCCTAAGGCAATGAATATGTCACCAGGACTCCTCCTTCCTTGAGAGATTCGTTGAGGGCAGTAGATGGGAAAATGCTAACTTTCTTGGATGCCATTTCTCTTAGAGAGCAGCCAGATTTACTGTGTGCGATTTGCATGTGGCCTCACAGAGAATTGGACAAGAGGATATTTAACTTGGATCTGAGTTGGTACTTTGTGTCAGAGACCAATCCCGTGACATACAATCCCTGATAGCTGTGTCTTAAGAATAGTCCTCCTTTTCTTTGGTCAGACATCACCTGACTTTTACTACTGGAGGAAAACATTGTCATTCCTGACATGTTTTAAGACATAGAATCATAGAATCATTTAAGTTGAAAGAACCCTCGGGATCATGGAGTCAACCATCAGCCCCACTCTACAAAGGTCTCCCCTATACCAGATCCCCAACACCACATCTCAACCACTCAGAAACACGCTCATGGATGGGGAATCCACCCCCTCCCTGGGCAGCCCAGTCCAGGCTCTGACCACTCTTGCTGGGAAGACTTCTTGTCTCATGGCCAGCCTAACCCTACCCTGCTGCAGCTTGAAGCCATTCCCTCTCCTTCTATGGCTGATTCCCTGTGAGAAGAGACCAGCACCAACCTCTCTACTGTGTCCTTTCAAGTAGCTGTAGAGAGAGTTGAGGTCTCCCCTCAGCCTCCTCTTTGTCAAACTAAACAGTCTCAGCTCCCTCAATGGCTCCTCATAAGATTTATGCTCCAGACCCTTCCCCAGCTCTGTGTCCTTCCTCTGTACTTGCTCCAGCCCCTCCAGATCTCTCTTGTATTGAGGTGCCCAGAACTGGACACCAGACTCAAGGGGTGGCCTCCCCAGTGCTGAGCACAGAGGGACAATCACCTCCCTACTGCTTCTGGTCACACCATTTCTGATACAAGCCAGGATGCCATTGGCCTTCTTGGCCACCTGGGCACACTGCTGGCTCATGTTCAGCCCCTTGTCAACCAGCACCCCCAGGTCCTTTTCTGCCAGGCAGCTCCAGCCACACTGCCCCAAGCCTGTAGCCATCCATGGGATCAAAGGTTTCACCCTGTGTATAAAGGAGTTGTCTGATCTATCGGTACACACATTACACCTCACTGTATTTTTTCCCTTTGTGTAAGTTTGAGGTGTGAGAGTAAACGATTTTTGGTTTATGTACAGCCACTGTGCTACCACATCCTCTCCATGTAAAGCACATTTTCTCCTCAGCAGTTCATCCGTCTCCCTCTGTCAGGCCATACAAATGCCAAGTGCTAATGTCCTTTGACTGACAGGAGCACAGCAGTCCAGTCCTTTGGATTTGAACCAGAACTAAACTAGCTGCAATTTGACATAGTTTATACACACTACTTAGCTTCTGTAAGTTATTTCAAAGAGCTTGGGATACTTAAAGGACAAATCAAACATGGTAAATGATAAATGGCTAACAACTCCCCCCC
>VZTM01020254.1:120592-186033 GCA_013400555.1 Jacana jacana
GCATGTGCAATGTCATAAATACACAGGTCATGAAGAAATTATATAAGGGACACCCTTGCTTCATGATGGACAGTGTCTCCCCAGGAAAGCAGTTCCTTTGATTCCTAGGGATGTTCCCCAGGGATCACGCCTCAAACAGGCAAGAGGCTGATAATATTCTCTGTAGTCCCTGGAGCCTGCTGCAAAGTAGTTGAAATCTGTAGCACTAAAGGGCTCAAACAGGGATTCATTTTCACCAGAACCTTCAGCTGAAACAGCGAATAGCTGTGCTGCACACAAAATCAATGAATCTTCAATAGAATCTGTGTCTTTTACAGGGCTTCCAATGACTTTGTGATCGACTGGTTTTATAATTTAGGAGGGGGAGCTCTCAGAAACTTGACTTTTTCAAAGAATTTGGGAATAAACACATTCAGAAATACAATTATTTTTCACATAATTTCTAAATGTCAAGAGACTGCCTAAGGTTGGCAAGATTGGAAAAAAAAACAGTTTACAAATAAATGCTATTTGAGGATATTCCTCAGGTGTTTGTATACTAAGCCTGATACATCCCTTTTTAGCTGTAAGTCCTCTCCAGGAACACCAGCTGTGGGAAGATACTTGTGCAAGATTACCTACATGGTCAATGAGACAGACCAGCTTCTTCTGAGGGGTGTTCTAAGTGATGGCTGGATGATCACCCACAGGAGTTGCCTCACTCTCTCCACTTGCTATGGAGACAGAAAGACTACAGTGATTAAGCTCCTTGAGATGGTGCTTCAGCTAAATGCCTATAATTTGGTGCTGTGAACAAGGCTGAGGTTAATCACCACTTATATGGAAATATGTAGTCACCGAAAAGAGAAGAGGTAAGTACTTCTGAAGGATGAATCCCACCTCTCTCAATTAGATGTTCCCAGCTCTGGCTCATACTTAGGATGCCTAAGCAGATGGTGTGAAAACCCCCTCCCAAACTGTCAAAAGCAAGATAATCTGTTTTGATGGACATCACACCCACCAAAAGAGAAATTCAAATCTTGTCTTACTTCACAGCACCTCCTCCATACAGATAAGCCATTAACATGTACTGGGAGCGCTCCCATTGAGGATGACTGCAGGAAGAGGCATTAAATTCACACCTTGGCTTACCACTGCCTGTCTTCACTGTGCAAACTCCTTCCCTCAGAGGCTCTTCCCCTTCTCTTCTCTCATTCCCTCCCAGTTCTCTGCCTTCCTCCCTGAGGTCTCTATCCACTCATACAGATTATCTCTGATCCCTCTCTCTCAGAAGAGTTGCAGAGAGGGAAGGAAAGTGAGAGCAGAGAAACTTGTTTGATGTGTCAGTTTGCTGTAAATATTGAAATGTGTGCATGGGGCTTGCTATAAAAAAAAAAAAAGGGGGGGGGGGGGAAGAGAGAAAAACACATTTTTCGCAATGCTCTGACATTTCTGTTTCAATTCTCATTCCTTCCATCCATACTGCTTCCTTGGTGTAATTCTAAACAGGAATGCATGGGCTACGTGAGAGATCCTGCTTCGATGAGCATCTTAAGTAAACAGAAGATTTGAAGAGCCATCTGGCTATCCTGTGCAGTAAACGTGACGGGAAATGATGTCAAAATTGCACTTTTTAGATGGCTGATATATCAGCAAATTAACAATACTATTTTAACATAGATATATCTTTAGGGTGAAAACCTTGTATTCATTTCTCAACCACAATGTACACAGCATGAGAACTAAACCCGTTCGAATGCACAAAAACCAAGACCCTGTGCCTGAACTGGTGTGATCTTCATTGTACTTAAAGTACAGCCCTCAGCTACACCTTGGGGCATATCTGAACCACAACCCTGTTAGGTTTTGATTAGGGGTTTTGGGTCTGATGCAAAAGCTCTGGCAGCTCTAGACATGGGAAGTTAAGACCCTGTCATCTGCTCACCACATTGTCCTGTGTGAGGCGTCCTTGCTGTCATCAGGGGAAAAAGGGAAAGCGAGCCCACCTCTGACCTAGATGAATTTAAAACCCTGTGTATTTACCCCCCCAATGATGGTGAAGTAGCCAGGACAACAGGGACATGTTAAATTATGCAGCCTCTGTGACACCAATGACACTCTCTGACGGTAGGGCAGGCCTTACAGTTTTAAAATGTTATGTTTTAAGTTATGTTTTAAAATGCCATAAGTTGGGAGCTCCAGCACATAAATCAGAGTTCACAGCTGAGGAGAGTTAAACTGTATTTGAGTCACATTAGGAAGTATCATTGCCACAAAGGCACATACGAAGATTTTTTATGTATTCTGAATACATGTCTTTTTTTCATGCATTTTGTTTTGTAAACTGCTTCTTCCCTATCCTTGCAGTCTCCCCTTGCTATTTATTTTATCTCCTGTCTAAAATTCCTTCTTACCATATAAGTTTGGTCTCTCAATGTCCATCCGCTGCTTTTGAGCTTCCAAAAACACTTGGATGTTGATGCCTTTTGCTACAGAAGCACCACTGAAGAACCGAGGAGGGATTTTAGTGCAGACGTCAAGCTCTTCTGTACCAAATCCCAGATCAAGAAGAATCTCCACTGGCTCTGTTTCCCAGAGCACCAGCCATTCAGTGATGCTGTGGTGGAAACATCAGAATTAGTTACACCACTGTCTTGGTACCCCCTTTCTCTTGCAGTAGCTATCGTGTGGTCCTGTTGTCATTAAATGATTCTCTTCCCTTCTTCTCCTCTCTTGTGGAGATTACTGCTTAAGTGCAAGTGGTCATTTTTGGTCACATTGCTAAGAGATTTACACACGCTCCTCCTCCCCAAGGAATTTGGTGGCATGGGATGTAGATAACGTAGCGGAAGGAACATTAATGAAAGGTACAGGTTCACAGCTCTGCAGGCTCACTCCGCCCTAGGTGCAATGCAGACAGGGCAGGCTGAAGCTGCCCTGGGACCTTGCAGCCCTTCACCTTCTGGTGGATTCAGAGCCCGCTGCGGTGTCAGGTAGGTTTCTTCTTGTTACTGGTACAAATGTATTTGTGGCCAGACTCCCCTTATGGAGCTGGCAGTTGTGAATATAAATGAGGAGACAACTTTTACAAACTAAGGCCTTGAACTGCTTATTCAAAGTTCTGTTCGTGTTTGTTGATCTTGAAAAGGCTAATTCCTTGTATTCATGGTGGGAAATACGTGTAAATAACTAACCTCTGGGGTGTGCCAGGGAACGAGCAGGAAGAACCGAGACTGCTGCCTCTTGACATAACGGGACTTTCTGAACACTCTGGCAAGGGACCTGGTTTGAAAAGAATTAACAGTGGATTTGCTTACTCAGGGCCTCCTCTAGGATGTCATTGTGACTTTTTCCTAGACTAAACATTTGCATTCAGTCTTGGTTTCAAAGTATATGTAACAGCAATGCCTTAGAAGAGGAGTGAGCATAAGAGTGTGGCAATACCCTTATTCTCAAGAACAGTATGTTGCAGTAGGTGTGATAACGTAGGTGTGAGGTACCAGTAAATGCTAATTATAAAGGTGGCAGAACGGTTCACTTTTGACAGATGGTGAATCTTTGGGGAACCTTTAGGGAGCAGGGTTTCTCTAGCCACCTACTTCAGAAGATATAATTGCTCTTAATGAAGTTTTGGAGAGATGGGGCACAATGAGTTGCAGCAGCAGGAGTGGCACCTGAGAACAATTCTGTGCTTCTCATTGTGTTTGCATCCTCCAATCTACAGAGAAATAACCGCTTTTCAAAGCCTGCTCCCTGCAAAAGCAACACCCGGTGGCACCCTAGTCTTTCTCAAAAGGTAAAATGACATGCTTTTGTTACATCCAAACTTAACTTTACCTACACATACCTACCAAGATCAGTAGCAAATGTTTATATACAGTGGAAGCCCTGACTTTATAATTTTTTTTGTGTGTGATTACAGGTTATCCATCAGCTCACATCTTATTGAGGGATAAGTAGATTTTTGAATTAACATTAAAACCTGGAATTCCTCCTTTTTCATAAAGAGGAGGAAGAAAAAAGAATTTATACCAGATCTCTGTGGTGTCTGACACCGACCTCCTGCAGCTTTGCACAGTCTTTTGTACTATTTCTGGTACTGACAAGGACACTGCAAACAGGAAGAAATAAAACTAATTTGTTATTTTACCTGCCCCCCCAAAACAAATGTGTCCATCTAGACAAAAGACCAAAAGACTGATTACATTGCATAAGGAAATATTTTAGGCCAAGTGACAAAGTTGCAGAACAATACCATTGCGGGAAGCTCAACTCTCAGTATATGTTAGTTGTAAATAAGTGCAACACATGTTGAAAAGAAGGGGGAAAGTAGGTGCCTTTGTATTGCATAAACCAGTAGCTGTACATTCTAGGCCCCTGCTATTTTAAAGTAAGTGCCATGGATTGGCTGCCACTGTCTGCTGCAGAGCTGTTGGAGATAAACATACAGCAAATACAAAAATAATTATGGAAATAACTTTCAGTCCCTGCCTGAATTTTTTTTCCCTGCCCTGTATTTTTTATAGTAAAAAAATACAATTAAAAAATATTATTTTAAATGCTCACTCCAGCACACTCTGGCACAACTTTTTTGTGCATAACAGTTTTTCAAGTGTAATTAACTGAGATGTTGTAAGTATTTTATGATTGATTTCTCTGGGTTTTGCGTCATGCTCCAAACGTGTTCAAGAGGAGTGAGACGGCTGTGGGACAATTGCAAGAGTTTCTGGAGGAGAAAACATTATTCCAAGGACTGCTAACATTGTTACTAAGACTCCAAGCGTGCCCTACCTACGTGCTGGAAGGTGTGCTTTTCAGCCCTTCAGGGTAAGTCAGACACCAATACACAGTGCCTGCAGTCGTCACTTCTGCTCTTAGCACCAAAATAACACACTTGTTGGTCCTCTGAAAGCCGGGGTCGCATTTGCCTCAGAGCACTGGCGGTATCCCCCTACATTCCACAAACAAGTATATTTTTTTAATTCTAACTTTTAAAGTTTTCTCTTCTATTTAACGACATTGCGTCAATAAAGAAGGAGAAAACATCCTTTCACATTCTCTTCTGGATTATTCTTCCGTGCATGAATTCTAACACAAGCTCCTCCTGGCTTACTCAGTGCAAGGATATCCATCCAAATTGAGAACATAAAGGTTACTGACATCCTGTAATTTGCTGTGGTAACGTAAACCAGATTTTCTAGCAGCAAACTGAGCATAATTTGAATAAGAATCAGCAACTTCTTGTATACCATTTCCTACTCATGTGCCAACAGAAGTGGTAGATTCACTACAAAAATGCTTGAGAATGTAAAAAATAAGATATGAAAGTGAGAGCTAATACCATTTTCCCCTAGCAGCACGTAGGCACTCCTCCTCACAACAAAGCATTACACCACAAGCTGCTGCTGCGAGTTCCTCAATACTTCATATTGTCGGGACTGAGTGAACACAAGTGCTGCCAAATTAAAAACCTAACACTGAGAAACGCTGGCTGGGGTGGTAAGTAAATAACTGAAGAATGAGAAACCTGGTAGGAGATGCAGGAAGTAGTAAGTCACCAAAAAAAATCAAGGGCTGAGGTTCATGATCCCGGGCAGAACTTACTGCAAGTTGGCTGAGAGGCAGTAGCTGGTATGGCTGCACTCTCAAATCCAATAAACCCTGGCTACGACACGCTGTCTTTTGTAGTAGGTTAAATTGAGTTGAACTTTCCTGTAGTGTTGTGGGTCAAGAACATGCAAGCATCCCGTGACCGAGGCTAAGCCATTCGAGCGAGGGTGGGCTGCTCAGGAGCCTGTCTCTACCTCGTGACTTGGCCAAAATTTGCACTTAGTGCGAGATGAGCCATTCCACTCCTGGTTAGAGTCTCCACTTCCCGCTCTGATGAGAAGACTGTCAGGAGAAGTTCTTCATTAGAGAGTTTGACATTTTGAAATATTAGAGATTGTTTTCTCTGCATTTAAGAGGTCACAGAGAGAGGAATGGGGAGGGGACGGTATTTACACTCCCTGATCTGTGTGTTTCGTTCCTGACACAAGCAACGCTGAATCTCATTACCAAACTGGAAGACACTTAGGGGGAAATAATGCCCTTTAGAAATCTGTCAGAAAACCTCATGAAAACAAACAAACAAACAAAAATACTTTGTAAACCAACTGTGGTGCTAATTGGTGCTCTGTTTACTGCACATCTAAGTATATCTTTGCTTATGAATAATATATTTTGCTAAGCAAAATGTGGCCTCTGATATTTGAGGGAAGACAAGGCATTTTAGCCTCAGTAATCCCTGATGAACTGGAGTCAAGATGAAATCACATATTGTTGAGCTGCATCTCTTACTGTGAGCCCAATAAACAAAAAGCAGGTCTGGAAGCACTGGTAAATAATATTTTGGCCTTCCAAAAGCGGTGAACATTTGTGAACAAATGTGAACATTTTCAGAAATATGTGAGGAGCTGGAAGGTGGTTTGAGGCTTCTGTCTCTGTTCATAAAAAAACGTATCTCTGAATTCACTACTTTCAGCAGATCAGAATAGCAGGGGAGAACAAGAGAGAAGTTCTGCATTCAGGTCAGACAGAATTTCAGCCACCTTGTACTATAACATCCAGATCACTGTGCAAATCTATCCTGGAAAGCTCCACTTCTTCAATAAAAGAAAATAAAGTTATGGCAACAGAGAAGCTGAACCTTGAACCTAAGGCTTTACTACAGCAAACCTCATATGAGAATCAAGTCCTTATGGCTCCAAAGAGAGGAAAAAATATACAGCTTACCCATGAAAGTCAGCTTTCCAAATATCCCCTGCCCCCAGCAGCCTGTGGTGCTTGATATTCTGTGGTGAAGCAAACTTATTAGAAGTGACAAGTGACGTTCTTTCTTACCTGCCTGATCTTGGCCTCGTAGTTTCCCCCACTTACAGACAGACTACAAGATTTAAAAGAAAAAAAGCAAAAAAACCCAACAAACAAAACATGAAAGAAAAGATAAAGAAATTTAACCCCCCAAAAGAATGACTGCTCTTTCCTGAGAAAAAGATGAGGTTGGGGAGGCAGCCCAGTGGGCAGACACAGGACTTGGGGCATGGATGAGCTGAGTGGGGCCACCTGGGACCATTACCTGCTCCCCATACAGTGGCCTCTGCCAAGTGCTGAGATTCAAATATCACATTTGCAATTCAGGCAAAGACCGTCAAATTTTAGCATTCTGCGTGAGTAAAGCCTATCGCTTCTGAACTTAAATTTTACTAACAATCTGATTGAATCGGCTTATCCAGGGCAGGAGTGAGAGGGATGGAAGCAAGGGGAACCTTTTCAATGTGTCAGCTAAGAGGCAGCTGTGTGATCGCTCTCAGCTGATCTGTGTCTGTGTGCTGACATGGTAATTATCAATGACAACGGTGATAACAGCAAGCCCCGTGCTATGTGAGTTTGGCTGACTTGGCTTTACCCTGTCCCTGGAAAACACTGCTGTTACATAGGATTAGTGCTTATTTTACCCCTTGTCATACCTTCAAACATTGTTCCTAAGGCTGTGTTTTTTCTTCGTGTTTCTGGCATAGCCCTGCCTTCAGACAAATCTACTTCAACTGTGTTTGCTCTAGCAGTGACTGCATGAAGTCATACTGAAGAGTTCAGGGGAAGCGTCAGTCTTTCAGACTGTTTTTTTCCCCTTTGGGAGACAAAAGGTTTATTTTTCCTCTTTGGAAGGATAAAAAGTTAGGTGGACAAAATACATTCAAGTTTAAGGTTAGCCTATACTTCTCTCTGGTAGCATATTGCCTCATGGAGTCATATGTATGTATAACCACAGTTTGTGCCACAAGCCATGGCTGTGCGGCCGGCTCTGCGTCCCAGCAGTTTGAAATGCTCATGATGTGGCAGACCACCTATCTGAATGCTGCCCAGACACATGATGGGAAACAACATCCTTCAAAGACTGCTGTGGAACTGAATGGAGCACTGGGATACGTTTTTCAGGAGGCACTGGGTCTTAAGAGGGAGCCACACCAGCTTAGACTGAAGGTTTGTGGAAGAATATTTTGAGGTAGTTCAATAAACGAACACTTTATGCTGAATTTTCAGGGGACACAATTTTTCTACAGGAAACTTCAGTGTTGCAGACATATTTCCTATTGGAGAAAACAGGCAACAGATAATTAAGCAATAATGCGATCCAAACTTACAAAACACAAGAACTCAACCAGTGGTTCCTGTTTTCTTCCATAGATCCTTCTAAAAATAAAAAGTAGAGCACTTAGGTAAAGTACTGCCAGATCAGTTTATAGCAATTGACCACCTCATCGGCTTCATTTTTGGTGAATCCTGGAATGCATGAGGAATACTGGGAGAAGGGTCTAGTATTTTCTGTTAGTAATCTCCGGGCTTTTTTAAACCAAATTTGGAAAGAAAAACAAAATCCTGAATTGTTCACTGTCTCTACTGTCTGCCAGTTGTCCATACTCTGCAAGTATCCAGCAGTCCTAATGAAACTGGAAAACTGGCTTTTCTGATTCTGTGTAAATGCCCCCCAAAGCACAGTTGCTGCACAGCTGGGAAGAGGAGAGACAGTCCACTCTTGCTTGAAGGGAGAATTATTGCTTCCTTTTTAGCGAGCAGGGCAAGTGCAACATAAGTTGTCGACCCTGTTTGCCCAAGGTCTTGTGGGAAGCCTGCAGCAGAGCCAGGTACAGATCCCAGCTCTCCTGCCTTCCCATTCAGTTTTTCAACCTGAAGGTAAGAGTAAAGATGGCTCAGAAGTGATCAGCTCGTTGCTAAAAAATGCTGTGGGCAGGCTTCTTTTCCTGCAGGTTGAACTGAAGCCACTGAGACAACCAGTTTAAGGAGCCAGCTTGCTTTCCATGCCTCAGGGCAGAGGGAAGTTCCAATCTGAGGTGGCTCAGTTGGACACAGGATAAAGCAGGGGGCATTGTGAACGCACTATTACAATTCAATGGTGCAACTCTCAAACACAGTGACATGACATGGAAAAACTGCAGCAATCATGAGTTTTTATGCTCAACTCTGTAGGGATCTAATTTTCATGCGCAGAATACAGTAGGTGTGGATTTGCAAGATTACTGTGTTTTTCGTTACACTAAAGAGCATCAAAGTTGTTTTCAGACTGTCAGTCTCTGTCTAGCTGTAACTCTGGAAGCTCATTACTGGTGCACTCAAGATTAAGTAAACCAGCATGTTTTCTCTAAACCTGTCTTTTAAGCTCCCTTTATGGTCAATGCAAAGAGTAAGGTACCTCCACTGCAGTTCACCTGCGCTAGGAGGAAGAGACAAGGAGCTCTTTGGAGTTTGGAGATGCTTTTCTCCACCGACCGAAGCAGCAGCCTAGCCTTGGACTAAAGACAGAGCTTTGGGACGGCTAGTGAGACAATCCTAGCTGTTGGATGACATACCCTGACAAGTGACATATTTACCCAGGGAGAAGTGAGAACAGTAGAACAAAGGTGAAGTTTTGGTGGAAAAATGATCAGATTTTGCAGCACATGGTGATTTTTCCTTATCCAATGACAACAAAGGAGGCAAACTGCAACCACAAGCATTACACTCAGTATCAATTTAAGTCCCTGACACTTACAAACCGGCCTGGAGAATCAATGGATATGTGCAAATCAAATATTGTAGGAAATACAAACAGGTGCCCAAACTCCCTCAGAACCTCTATGGGCAAGAACACAGGATTGAGAATAAAACTGAAGACAGAGTTAGACACTAAGATCGAAGTGCGGATGCTCATCACCAGTATGTGCTCACTGGTACAGAAAAAAAGCCCTGACATTACCTTTGGTCATCATGGGATTCTGAGAACCTGCAGAATAACTTCTTCCAGTTTTACCAAGCAGTGGTGGCTGACCACTTTTTTATAGCAGAGAATTTTCATCTAGGTACATCCATGATGCTCTGCTGCACAGCAGAATCCCTCCCTTGTCCACCTCAAAGCTGTGCTTGATCCACCGGCCTGGGTCTGATGCCATCTCACAAAGCAAGTCTGAAAATTGAAGAAAAATCTCTCCTGCCCTTACTTACCATAAAGCATCAGCAGTGGTTCTAGACCCCGTCAGCCAATAGAGACCTCTATTGTCCATCACACAGTGAAATGCTATTTTGCAAGGCTAAATCCCTTGGGCTGGTACTATGGAAACATGGGTCCTGAGTGAGCAAGTCTCCTCCTTCTTTTGCACCTCAGTTTCCTGTGCATAATGCAAATATAATAATACTGCCTCTTTCCAATGTTACTAATTTGAATTGTGAGGTTTTTTTTTTCCAGCAGGAACCTTCACATTGATCAGTGCAATAATGTATTCTTTTTCTTCTTTCCAGTGCTGCTATAAAAGAAAATCTAAAATCCTCTGAGATGACCAGTGCTGGAGTATCTGGTTCCCTAACAATTCCCATATCTTTCAGACATTCCCTTTTTCCTACATTTTCAGATGCATTTGCAACCAAAAGTGAGTTTGTATGATGCCACTGACATATCTGCTCAGGTGCTTCCCCTCAGACTGTGAAAACCACACCAGTAAGGCAATGTTCTGACAGCCATCAGTGCAATTATGAACCACATCAAGATGGGTTTGTTCTGAGGTGAGATGAGGAGAGGAGGTGAGCAGAAGGAGGTGCAGTGTCAAAGACATTCAAAGAGAAAAGCGTATTAAGCCCCACAGGAGCAGCTTGGCATGATGGTAAAAGGGAAAGTCTATTAAATGACAACTTATTGGGAATTCATGAGGACTTTCGTCTGACCCTGAGAGTGTTGGTTCAAGTAAAGCACAGCTCAGCAGCTGCTGAAGAGGCATCTCCACTTATCTGCACCCAGATCTGATATTCTGTGATTCTGTGAGACTGTGATTCTGAGATCTGCATCGCCTGGGACTCTGCCACCGTGTCCTGAACACAAACCCCATCCACCAAGGCAAACTGCAGCTAAAAGTGGTTTTACGATTCTCCTGGCTTGAAACCCCAAAGAAGTGATGCCTAGGTCTGCCATACACACATACTACAGCCAAGATGTCACAACAGAGACAAAAGATTTTAGAAAGCAAACTACCAATGAATGGGGTGGGAAAGAATTGCTTTTCTTTCCCTTTTGAGACTATTCTTGGGACAAATAAACCGGGATACCCAGTACTCTTTGAAATCAATTAGAATTTTGGTGGAGTCTGTTATTTGTCATTGGGTTGGTACACTCACTGATTTCTTTTCTATTATTACCTTTTAGGAGACCTTGAGACTAATAAAAAGCCACGAGTAAAAGCCTGAAAGAACGGGCTAGCAATCTCCTTTGTGCCCACAATGGGATATACAGCATGAACTGTGTTTCTGAATCCTTTGGCAAGGAGACTCCAGAGTCTCATCTACTTGCTATGGCCTCTCAAAGTCCCTTTGCTCAGAGCACTGCAGTTACTCACAAACGGTGAGAAAATACCCATCGCTGCATTTGGACACAGAAAAAAAACCTGCAAGGAATGGAGCCTCCCATCTGTCAGAGAAGTTGCCAGAAGTGCCTGAGCAGCAGAAGGATGTCAAAGAAGGGACAGTAGTGTTTTGGGGGAATGAAGGGGGTGAGCGAGGCAGTTCTTTATGTTAGGGTGACTCACAGTGGAGGAGAGGTAGTGACATGCTTTCTTGGGGCAGAAGTCAAAGTTTAGAGCTAGTTTAACTGAAATTGACTCATTACCCAGCTGAATAATCCACCAGCCTGGTTCTCCATTGCCTGAGGACTTGCACAGCCATTTACAGCAGGGCACAATGAGGGTAAGATGCTACAATGAGACTGAACTGTAAATGACACAACATGAAGGGCAATAAAGAGTTTGGCCCCAGATGTGGGAAGTACAGAGGTAACTTCCATTACATTTAATTAGTGCTATCACCATTAATTTCCTGTGCATAGACAGCAGAAGACATCCTTTTGATTTTAAATTAATTAACACATAATGATTAATCTGATAGGGTACATCTTTTCCGACAAGAGTGTCCTCTTGATCACAGTTTGGGTGCCAGCACCACTCGTCATCTGTGTGTTTTAATTTCTAACTGCTCTCCAGAAGCAAATTTAGCTCTGCAAATCTGTTGATGGAATGAATGACTGGCTGGTTTCCATGTTCTGTGTGTTTTGTTCATTTGATAGCACACTGAGAACATCTTGGAAATATTTTTTTTCTTTCCCCCTCCCCCTCTCTCCCTCCCCTGCAAGGAGGTTTCAAGGTAGAAACAGGGGACTCTGCATCAGCAAGAAACTGATACCAGCTCTTTACTACTGAATGCAAGAACAAGAAGTTTCAAAAAATTGAAAAACACGTAAACAGTTTATGGCAGGTTCCCAGGCAGATTTGTCTCACTTCAGTTGCCAGCATTTAGCAGAACCATTCTCCTTGCCACCAGCTACAGTAAAGTGTGTTTGTTTCACTGAAACAGGATCTTGAACTTCATCAGCTTCACACCATATTCCTCACACTGTATGATACCCACTGGATAGTGCTGTTAATACTCCTCTTCCTTTTCCATTTATCAAGTGATCACACAATCACACTTGGTTAATATTTATCCACTTTCTTTAGATGTTTGTGAATGCAAACATCTCCATACCCAGGTGCACCAAGACTTGAGTAGACAGCCAATGGTTAACTTAAATACTGAGAAATATGCAACTAGACCTGTAGTTAGAGATACGAATTAGGAAGCAGCAGCAAATCTCACATGCTTTGACTTAAGGCGGCTGTTAAATTCCCAAAACATTCCATTTTGATACAGAAAAGTATTTGAGCGTATTTAGGTGACCAGGCTGTTTTGGTGTGACAGCAGAACATTAAGTATGCTTTTGTAATACAGAACTGAAAAAAAAAAAAGAAAGAAATATTTTTTCAGATCCCATAGCTAGCATGAGAAGTTTTTCTACTATGAATTCACATCTGCATAGTTTCTGAATCAATCACTACGTTTAGTTAACCATTGAAAAAGAAAAGAATGGGAGGAAAAGGATGAGGAGTCATTTATGTGATGCAGTTGTGTTTGGCATTCTGGCTTAGCTACACTTCTGTGGCAAATCCACCAAGGAGCAAGTTCATGGTATCTATCTACCCGTCTCTGCTCCAGTCAACAAGAATCGTGAGGAAGCTAGCATAGTGCTCTCGAGCAGGAACAATCATAATTTTTGGCCTGTCCTATTCACCCCTGTTAGTTGCCATTTACTGAGACAAACCACTGCTTGAAGACTGAGGGCCTTTGCTTTCTCTCTTCTAATAAAGAAGCAAAAGGAGATAACAGCAATCTTTTCAGTCTTCAACTTTAGACCCTGACTTCAGGTAGCTAACTGAAGCTGAGGTCCCATTTTTCCTGCCCATCAACCTGAGAGAAGCTAAGCACTCTGAAATCCTAGTTACTGTAGGAACATACTAATTTGTCTCTTCAGTGTTGCAGCAAAAGAAATGAAGGACACTTGGTTCGATATTCAAAGCACCCCTGGAACATCCATGTGAAAACTCACACGTGAAGTGACTCCAGGGAATGAGGCTTTTCTGGAAGTGTGCCAGGTAGTAAAAGCTTGTAATAATGCTTCCAATCTTCTCATATGTCAGTAAATATAAATTCAGATAGGTTTCTGCTCGTGTGAAGCCTTTGGTAAGATTCCTGCTTGAAGGTCACAATTTCGACTTGTTCTCTTCTTTCCAAAGCAGAAGTGCTAGGGCTGGTTGGCCAACACTAGGCAGTGACTAATGGAATTGGAAGCTGATGGTGTCATCATGCTGCATTTTGATTACAGTTCCTAACTGAGAAGAAACATAAGAGGTAGCACTAAATAACAACAGCTAAAGATACTTCCATGTGAAACAGCATCAGATTGTGCTGAAAATGGAGAGAAAGAGCTGTATTTTAAGCCTCCCAGGTAGGTAAAAGAAAGCACATCAATTCAGTGTGCAGGCTGTCACAAGCAAGGACACAAACCAGCAGTGAAAATATCAACAGCAGCAATCGGGTTTTGTGGTACGCTCAGTTTAGTCCCGTCTTTTTACTGAAAACCATACCTTGGCTGATCGAGAGACAGCCTAGCAGGCTCTGAAGGGATCAAAGCTTTTTGGAATGAAGCTCTTTTAACTAGAATTAAACCCAGAAAACTTAAAGAAAAATAAAATAATAATCCTACACCATATCCACCAGATCAGGAGAGGAAAAAAAACCCAAAAAATATTTTCTAAAATGTTTAACCACTACAATTGAAAAAAGTTATCAGCTCCAACCTGTATGGCTTGATCCAGTGTTAACATGATGGAGTAGTTGCAAGCTGGTGCATCTGCGCCCCTGCTCTGCCACAGATCCAAAGTCTGAAACACTGGGAGACAAGAACGGGTGCTCTTGGCTTGGCTTTCCACCCCCATTACTTGTTTACTTATTTTCAAACATAACAAGGAAGGGCAAGGAAAGGCTTTTTTGCCAAGAAGTGGTGTTAAAGTTGAGGGTTTGGAAAAAATGGTTGTTTGTTTTGCCTCTGGGTAAAGGAAACCAGAAATTGGGACTGGTCTAATTCATAGCAATAGGAGCTCTAGAAAAAGCCAGAATGGGAAAGAGAGAGGGGAGGAGTGAGAGCCAGTGGTAACTGAAACAGGAAAGAAAAGGGGGGAAAAAAAAGCCAGAAATCGCTTCCATTTCCAAGAAATATATTGCTGTCCCTTTAACTCTGTGTGCCTATTTGGCACATGTACCAGGGGAAGGATTACACTTTGCTAAGGAAGTAATGCAAACTTGTCTTCATTTGGTTACCATGGATATGGCATTATGTGAGACAAAGCCTCCCATTTGCATTGCAAACAACTAGGAGCAGTGAAGGACACCCGACTTGATATTCTGGCCACAGAGTGTCCCAGGTTCTTCCTGGTGGCTGATCACAAGTAAAACAATCACCAGCCACCAGCTTTGGGTCTGCACTTGGCGCCAGGAGAACAAGGGCGAGGGATGTTGCATTTCAGACGAAGAAGGAAGAGGCAGAATCACGAACATCCGCAGCACAAATGCCATTTCTGCTGCTACCTGGTGTGAAATAGCTAATGGATAGGTACAGTGATCATTCAGCTTTCCAGCGTTTTCCCCCTGGGCTGCTGGAGCTGAATCAATATGTTGGTAATCTGGAATAAGTGATTTCCACAAACACGGGCATGATTTCCACAAACACGGGCAAGTACTGTGATTGTGGGGCATTTATGCAACAGTTTTTATCTAGCTGAGTGTCCTCTTCATTCTGCAGAGGTACTATATAAAGTATCATAATTTTACACAAAATCTTGTTAAATGAGCAAGACGAACAGTCCCCATAGCAGACCCAGTGGGAACCAGCACGGTACAGAATAGTGAAGAGGGAAATTGTCTTGTTTCCCTAAAACAAATTGCAGGTGATTGTTTGTCTAATAGATTGCTAGACTGTCAATAATTCTCTCATTGCTTTAAGCTCTGCCAGATATGCAGTCCTCAGTTTTATTTCAATTGACGTGGAATACAAATGGTACAACCCTGCTTCTATGGATAGAGATGCCCAAACTGCCGTCAGCTCCAGTGAAAAAAGAATTGGATCCCAAACAGCTAGCCCACATCCATGAATTGAGGGTTTTCTATCCAAGGGATTTAGGCATAGACTAAGCAGAACAGCGGCTCAGACATTTGGCAAAAACACTGTTTCTTCCCTTAGCACTGGTTTAGGCCCATTCCTGATGGGGCCAGGGCAACTACATCATTCTAGGATACTCTTCTTGTCTCCCCGCTTCAGGGGAGTGGCCCAGAGCTGGTGACAGAACACCAGCACCACCTAAATAGCTTTTCTTTGACACGAAAGGTGCATCCAGATCTCCCTCTCTCCTTACACCACCATTCTCCATGGGTACAGGGGAAAAATTAGGACCACCAACCCCTGTGTTGCCCACCAAAGAGTCCACAAAGAAGTAGCTTTGCACCAATATAGACCCGCTCACATCAGTGGATAAGTTTCCTTCTGGTGTCTGTGAGAAAGAGAATCATCATCCCCAGATGTGTTTGCCTTTTCCCTTTCTTCTAAGGCAAGCCACCGCTGCCATGCTGCACTTTCTAACCGTATCCACGAGGAGCTCAGGTCTGCTGCCACCGTGCCCCTGGGCTGACACTGTGAGCAAAGAACAGGGAGCTTTGCAAAAGGACTAAAGTTAGCTCTTTGCCTTGCTGTCCCACCTCAGCACCTTCCTTGGACTCCCACTCAGACCCCGCAGTGGCACAGTTGAGACTGGTTTTAGGGGCCACAGCAACATCACGAGCCTGAGCCCTTCATGCACCCTGAGGATTATTTCTGGCATTTTCAGCATCCCTAGTGCTAAGATAACTACCGAGGGGACAGAATCTGCCAGGTTCTTCAGTGAATGTGCTGCTGAGGAGAGTGACAGGGAAGGGGGCGAGTGTGGAATGCAGAAATACTGCCCCAGCCTCATGGTGCCTGTATAAGCACCACCAGATGTTAGACGCACACACTTCAGGCTTTTCCCACCCTTTTGGAGCACCCAGCAATGAAATAAAGTCCCAAGACTACTCTTTCCTCCTCCCTCCCTGCACCAGCCCATGAAGCAGGTCAAGAAGGGAAAGAGGGTGGGACTTGAAATGAGATCAAAGACCTGGATGGGCAGCTCCCACTAGATGCCTCCAACAGCTCTCCAGGGCTTCCCAGTCCTCATCTCCCCCCGCTGTGGTGGTGCAGAACAGGGACACACTGCCCATGGGCTGCCCTTAGTGCTCTTCCAGATGCACCTTGCAGCAGGAGAACACAGAGAACACCGGGGCCAGCCCGTCTTGTCAGGCCAAAGCAAAGGCAAGCCCTGCCCGTATCTAGGTCTCTGGGGAAACAGATTTTAGCATTTCACTTACTTTTAGTTCCAGCCTCCTGCCCTGTTGGATCCTTTCCTTCCTCTGTGGCAAAATTGATCAGGATCGGGTTTTCCTGGCATTTCTTTAAGCATCAGTGCACCAGTCAGTGCAGATGTATTGAAGCAGGCAGGAAGGTAGGTCTCGTGAATGACAAAATGACTTGGAGGGAATAATCTATGAAAAACACATTTTTCTTTAATGTCTAAGGATTATAAGTTTGGGCTCATTCCTCCAATCAATAGGTTTGTTGCCCCTCTGTGTTCAGTCCTCTGTTTATTTTTGTAAAAAACTTTTTGTTGCTTTAGTTCTGTTAATCTGGCATAACCATAAGATGGACGGAAAAAGCAGCATTCCCTTCCTCCTTACATCAGCACAACCTCTAATTCTATATGGTAACACTGAATCTATAAATGGTAGATATCCTGCTATTTCCACTGGTTTCAAGGGAGTTGCAGACAGATATCCCAGAAGAGGTAAATGTCCTGCTATTTTTATTTTCAGCAGTGTCAGAGCCAGGAATAACTCACCCTGACTCTTCTGAGCAAGGATATATTTGCAGAACTGGAATTTAGAACATTCTTTTTCTCTTTGATAAAACTAGGATCTTTAAGACATAAAGGATGTAGCACTAGATAACTGTTGGCCCTTGGGAAGGCCTCTCCTTGAGTCTTGTGTCCAGTTCTGGGCACCTCAGCACAAGAGAGATCTGGAGGGGCTGGAGCGAGTGCAGAGGAGGGACACGGAGCTGGGGAAGGGTCTGGAGAATGAATCTCATGGAGAGCGGTGGAAGGAGCTGGGAGTGTTGAGTTGGAGGCAGAGGAGTCTGAGGGGAGACCTCGTTCCTCTCTACAACTGCTTGAAAGGACATTGGAGAGAGGTTGGTGCTGGTCTCTTCTCAAGGGCAATTAGCTGTAGAAGGAGAGGGAATGGCTTCAAGCTGCAGCAGGGTAGGGTTAGGCTGGCCATGAGGCAAGAATCCTTCCCAGAAAGAGTGGTCAGAGCCTGGACTGGGCTGCCCAGGGAGGGGGTGGATTCCCCATCCCTGAGTGTGTTTCCAAGTGGTTGAGCTGTGGTGTTGGGAGATCTGGTGTAGGGGAGACCTTTGTAGAGTGGGGCTGATGGTTGGACTCCAGGATCCCAAGGGTTTCTTCCAACCTGAATTATTCTATAATTGTCATTCTTACAGAGCTCTTTTCACAGTAAACCACCAGTTTTTACATTCGTTGCTGTTTATAGCGTTACAGTTCAATTGGAACCTGATCCTCACCAACTTGTATACCCCTACCCCACCCTCAAATGTCAGCTCAGACTTCTTATTTGATGATAATAGTTCAAAAAGCAAGTTCTAATTATGGGATGGGAAAGCATTTCACTAGCGTCTTGCATAACTCCCAATGCGCAGAAGAGGGCACAGATTCTTCTCAGTTTGCTGCTACTCGTACTGGATTTTGCCATGAATTTGGAACAGATTTAGATAGCTTCAGGTTTAGTACACAAGTAGTTTGGCTGACTTCAGCCAGAAGCTAGCATACTTGGCATGTGTCAGCGTAGAGGGAAAGCAATCAGGTAAGGCTGACCTAATCTTAAGGGTCGTTTCCAACCTAAATTGTTCTGTGATTCCAATCTCAGATTAGAGAAACTACATGTTCACCAGAATTGCTCTGACAAGTGTTTAACCATAATTAATCCTCTCTTTCTCTCTTCAGTGCAAAGTTTCAACTGATTTTTCTTTCATATGGAAGTAGACAGGCTTTGCCCAAAATTACTCATGATTTAACTGACAGTCACTTCAGGTGTACTCCTGAGACCACAAAAGTCAGCTAAAAATGGCCCACCGAGAATTTGATTCAGGCTTCATTCACACCAGACTCTGCTAGCAGTCAGGAACATTAATTTCCCCCACCTGCCACCTGGAACAGGAAACCCTGAGGACAAACCTTTTACCTTTCCGTGTTGATAAGAGTATGCTTTGCATATCGGGGGGTAGGCTGGGGGGGGAAGTACATGTCATCTTTTGTGCTGCAGGCCAGGTTTTATGTCCTTTGGTTCTTTATGTCATGTCCTTTATGTCATTTAAACAATGCTAATCCTGTCTCTGTGTCTGAGAATACAAAGGCAGTCTGTAAGTCAATAAGTTTATCTGACGGTATATGGACCAGTAAAACTACATGGCTCAGTATCGTTAGACACTGTAACTACTCAGTGATGTAAGCGTCAAGCTTTAGCAGCTGGAAATGGCATGGGATAATGCACATGGAGTAATATAGCCTGAAACACAGTCCTGCTGTGCTAGACACACCTTCCCTCTCTAGTTTTCATGCAGTGGAGCAGCAGAAAGGGAAAGTTGACCTCCAAAGATCCTTCTCCTGTCATGGCCTTCTGCCAGCTGTGCTGGTCTGGGGTAGGCTCACCATACAGCTGCAGCTTTGGCAAAGAAGACGGGAAAGCAAGCAGGGCTTACCTGGGCCAGCACGGGAACCGCAGGGCACGCTCTGGATGCCTTCAGAAGCTTGAGGGTGCCTGGGCGAGACTCCCCAGCAGCTCAACAGCTCTGAAACTGTCTTACAGCTTTCACATGCCTAAAGGAGGGAGGACAAACATTTCCCTAACCTGGGCTGATATTGTCATAATCACCGCCCACTCGTGCCAAGAAGAATCCTCTTTTTTAAATATGCTTTGTCTGCACTGACTGTGTCACCTAAGTGTTCCCAAGAACAGATGTGTTCAGGAAGGTTTGTACTGCTGAGCTTTTTCTTAGAGGGGTGCAGGAAGTTGACGTGGTCCAGATTTTAGGACCAGCAAGACCCTGTTGTGGAGATTGTTGTCCTTTTGATGCTCCACGGGCATCAGAGTCCTACATGAGTGCAAAACATTCGTAGCAACCTTGTGGTGTGAGGCCAGCACAGGATGGGAAAAGCTCCCAGTGACTGCCTAAATGCAGTCAGTCCACACTATCTTCTACAGGGGTGAAGGTTCATGTGTCCACAAGCAGCTAGCATGCCCACTTGTCAGTCAGGGTGGCAACCACAGAGTTCATCAGAGAAATAAAAATTCCTAGTGCCTTCCTAACTCATGGAAATGGCACAAAACACTCTCAAACATCAATCCCAAGAACAAACAAGACTTTTAATACAAACAGGCGAGCTAACAAAAACAAACTCAGCACTTGAAAACTAACAGCACGGCCAAAGCCTACAAAGCTGCTCTCATCAGACTTGGGAAAAATAAACAGCCTGACAAACAACAAATCCAACCTTGCAAAGCTACCCTCAGCAGCACAATATTCATAAATACGCAACCACAGAGGGGTGTGCCATTTCAGCTGGGGGCAAGGACACTTCCAGTAACCCCAGTACCCCACAGAATTTGAGCAGACCAGCTAGCATGAATATCACCTGGGACAAAAACTCCTGCCCTCACCATGTCTCAGCCTCTGCCTTCCACTAGTTATTTTGGAGAAGTAATTTCAGTTCTCTGTCTCTACATTGTACGCCTTGTAAAATAAGGGTTTTAGCAACCTGACACATGTATATTAAGGTTTATGTGCAATTTTACACATTATTGCTATATATTCCCTGTGGCCATCTAAAGTCAGCCCTGACCAGGGTTGAAACAAGCACATATCACAAACTCACAAAGCAATGCTCATTTTGGAAAGGATGCCCTTGAGCTGCCCTTTGTCCAGAAATCTTGACCAGAAAAGTCTTCATAACTCTCCCTCCATGCTTATTGAAAGCTCAAACTTCATCCCGGATGGACTTCATCAAATAGCCAGGTCATAAAACTACAGTCAAGCAGGTTTTAACTAAACCAGTACTGAGACTATAAAAAAACAAGATCAAGTTAAAACCTAGCAATCCAACCTGTATTTCTGTTAAGTGTAATTTATCCCTCTCCCTGTCTTCCTCCCAATCTTCTTCTTCACTTTTTGACTTCCCACCTCATCAGCAAGCAAGTCTATACAGAAAACACTGGTTTCACGTGTAACTTCAGGCCATTTGCTTTCCCTCCTCTCTCATGCTTGAGGTACAAAACTGGAAATAATATAAGCACAACAGAGCTGCACTGATCTCCATCAAATGCCTAGTGTACAGTGTTAATGGGTTTGAAACGTGGCATGGCATTTTACCAGAGATAAACAAGTTTAGCAGGAATAGCTGATGCTGCTGCAAAATGCAGCAAGATGCCCAGCAGAGCCTGCAGGGATGTCCCTAAACACAGAGTTGGGTTGGATGATTCTGTGCTGTTCATATAGCAAACTCACCCTCACAACATTTGTTTTCCCTAGTGAAATCCCAGACTCCTTGAGAGAGAAGACGTCACCCAGCCTAGATAGCAATTTACCTGCACTTCTCCTGCTTTATTTTCAGTGCATTCATTGGACCATTGTACTGAAAAGATGAAGAGAGAAAAATCAAAGAGACCAACAGAAATAAACCAGCTTCTTTTCCATAGGTTTTTAACCATCAGACACTGCATCCCGATGTCTTTGCAACAGCTAGGATGATGCAATGTACCGTTACCACAAACAATTTATTGAAGATAGAAAAAAATCCTTTCATGATGATTTTCATGAGGACTCAGAAACTGGCTTTCAAAGACAATGCTAGGTAAATTGATCTCATTTTTCTCTCTAAACTTTCCCAAAATACAAAATTCTTTGATTGTGTTTAGATTACTGATCTTTCTACCATTCTTGTCTAACAGGTTTCCCCCGTTTTCCCCAAAAGATATAAACTGAAATTTCATAAACTCTTTCAAACCCATTAAATGTTGCTACCCTAATAATACCAAACCAACTAATTGTACTGTTATAATTTACGTTTAAAAGATGTATTTTAATAAACTCCATTTCTATGTAAAAAAAAAAAAAATAAAATTCAGACTGGAGAGAAAACAGTCTTGTGATGAAAATGCTGTGATAGCACGTATTAAACCAGCCCAGAGGAAAGGCTATCCTAAACAGTTTCAGGTCAAGAGCTGGTCAAGATGAACTTACTCTATAAAAATGTCTCATTTTCACAGAGTAACATTTAAAATGAGGAAAACATCAACAACTGTTATAACCAGCTTTATCTCTAATTCCTTTTCCTGCTCCCCCCTCAATCTCAAATTACTTTGAGGAGAGTCATGTCCTGTTAAGACACATCTGTCTTTCCAGAACAAGTTTTACAAGTTTCTGAGAGACACAATATGATGAATATTATTGCCAAATGGTGGTAAGATGCTCCTTGGGTTTGCAGGCAAACGTTGTGCATTTGGTGGGAAACCCCAGCACGTTCACATCCTTCTCACCATGTAGTCCTTCACTTTCTATAAACAAAGCCTTGGCTGGGGCTTCAGAGTGGAAGTTCTGGCCCTTGATAGAGGATGAAAGGCACATACTTGTCACATCAGCTCCATATGAGCCACAAGATGGGACTATCCCAAAGACCAGGTATGAAAATGTTGCTCATCCATTACTGGGAGGATTCATCCCACCCCCGCCCCCTCCAAGGATGTCGGATTGCACCAACAAACCCAAGGTAGACTTTTGGTAGACAGAGTGAATTCGCACAAACACCCCAATGGCCAGATTTCCTTCCTTATGTAAGTGGAACCCATTGAATCCAGAGCAACTGCCCAGAATTTGGGCTTGGTGCTTAGAATTAAGGAGAGCTTCTGCTGTTCGGCTGACTCACCCTTGAAATTAGGCGAGCTGGACTCACCCTTCAGCAGCAGATTTTCTGTCAACATTTCTGCAATAGTATTTTAAGTTTTCCTTCTAATTCTCCTTTAAAAATGAAAAGTCAAATAGCTCAGCTGCTTCTTCAGAAATTTAAAGCCAGAAATGCCTTCTGTACGAATAAAATCTAAAAGTTTGGCGGATGACCTGTGACACTGAAGTAAAACTATTCCTCTCCAAACTATTTCTAGAATACTAGGCAAAAAAAAGATAACATTTTTCAATAGGAACAGCCAATAGTAAGGATCTATGTGTGTGTGTGTATGTGTCTGCTCCTCTATGGGTGCATGTGTGGAGCGTACAAAATTGGAAGAAAACACTGAAAGTACATTTTTCCAGCATTCTCTGTGAAGTTAGCCAGGAACATGACAAAGAACAAGTCTGGACGGGGAAACGACTAATATGTGTTCTCTTGCAACCCACAGCACAAAGAGCTCATTCTGGGCTCTTTCCATGTCTTTTCTGCCCCCTTTTTGTCACATGGGAGACTCCACGTCAGAGCACTAAAGACAATTTGGGACCATGGCATAAAAATGACAGGGCCTTCCTTTCCTGGCACTGTACACTCCCTGGAGACATCTGGGTGGAAAGCTTCTGAAGAACAAACTTTCCCCAGTGAAAATGCATTTTTGTGGAAATTGAGGTTCTTATGAGAAAGAAGTTTTCACAAGCTGGGACTTTTTTTTTTTTTTTTTTAAATGGTTTTTAGAAAAAAACATCTAGAAAGACACTCCAGTTTTTTCCCATCCCATTTTCCCGCTGTTACTGTTAGAACTGACAAACATTGCTCAGCAACTACAGGAAGTGGGTAATTCCCCTCCCTCCCCCCTGCTCTGCTTTTTTTCTTGACTACATTCAGAACTTTGTCAATAACAAAAGTGTGCAGACACGGGCATAGGAAATAGAAAGCTGTTGTCTAGAAAGTGGTACTGTGATTTTAGGGAACATTTTCAAAATTGCCATAATCTATCAAACCTCTATGGGCATAATTTTCTCTTTCTCCATGTCTGCATACAGATTAATCTGGGTCTGTGCAAAGTTTGTTAGTTGTTATCATTCGCTTGGTGCCCTTTATAGGAGGAGATAGAAAAGGAGATAGAAAATGACTTATTATACAAACATGATTCAGATCCTAAACCTTTTGGCTCCTATAGAAAGTTCAGAGAGACACACTCTATTTGTAAGTGCAAAAAGACAGCCCAAACCAAATCTATCTTCCATACAGAAAGGAGTAAAATGATTCTACTTGCATTTATGTGATCTAATTTTATCCTCCTAGGAGCCTGTTTACTATTTTTAAGGAGAGGATGCTGCAAGAATGGCTGCCACAATCAGAACGCTTTATATAGGAAAAAATATTTTGGGTTCAATGTGCCTTTTATGTAGTATTTCAGCATTTGTGACATCTTCCCTAATATTCCTTCGACCTGTATCTTTTTGGTACTGAAGATAGCTGGTGCTCTTCTAACATATTGAAGTATGCCAGTTCCCCTGAGAAGATCTCTGCAATAAAATACACTGAGAAAGCAGAGCATTTGGACACAAATGTTTATGAAAAGACCTGGATAATACGTGATTAATTGAACAGATGTGCAAATTTCCACCAGCAGAGGTCAT
The DNA here is from genome assembly GCA_013400555.1 of Jacana jacana. Classification (NCBI taxonomy): domain Eukaryota; kingdom Metazoa; phylum Chordata; class Aves; order Charadriiformes; family Jacanidae; genus Jacana; species Jacana jacana. The sequence continues at coordinate 144,795 of VZTM01020254.1, forward strand.
TTTCACTCTAGGTTGAGTTAAGGAGCTTATAAAAAGCTCTGTCTTTTTATCTAAGGGAGTATCTTAAAAACAGTCACAATGCCCTGGGTATTCTTCATCAAAGAAAGTAATGTTAAAGAGTGCTCTTAATTTGATCAAATTCAGTCTGTGCTGTGAAATATCAACAAAGCCCGTGGCCCCTGCTTTCACATTTCTCGTGCAAATTGGACTGGTCAGTTTAAGCAACCCTGGTGGTCTGAAGGTTTTTCTCGAGCAATTATAGTTGTCTGTCTCTGTCGAAAATCTTGCCTGATCAACACTATAACTTCATAGAAGTTTCAAGTAAAAATACAGTGGGCAAATGGGAGCCATCTATTTTATCCTTTTTCTTCCTCGTGTCTGCCAGCATCACCTGCAGCTGCCTGCCCAGAAGGGCACATCTCTCCCACACATCCCCAGCCCCAGCGGCACGGCTGGCATCGAGGGACGTCCCTGGCAAATCGGCTGTGCACACCGTTCACCTGAAGATCAAACTCTGAATGAATACAGGTCAACATTTGAATTCCAGGACAGGGCTGCAGTTTAGGTTTGCAGCTTTTAGCAAAGGTAAGAGCTATTATTTTGGAAAAAGAACCGGGAATTAAAAATAAAAAAATAATAAAATAAAAATTAAACATTACAGGTTAAGAAATACATGTTAGGCACAGCAATGGCATGAATGTGGGAAAGCTTTAAACTGTTGTACTGTAACAACTTAAAAATAGAGACAAAGGAAAACAGGAAATGTGATAAAAGGTGCAATCGGCCCAAATGGACCTGGTGAGTAGCACAATGATTCAGAGAATGGGTAGAGGTGTGTGAGAGGAGAGCTGACAGTAATGGACCATCACACAGTCACAGTGGGAAACGCATCTATGCTGGACATCAGGGAGTTTTGATTTTTTGGGGTTGTCTTGGAATCTTGTGGGTGATAAGATGCTCAGAAAACATTTCCCTTTACATTGTCTCTATACTGCCATTGAAAGCACGCACACTCACCAGCTAAATGCCAGCAAGGCTGTTACTGGGCACCATAGGAAAGAGAGAGACAAGGATGCGAAATATCCCTTCAAAGTCTGGAAATGCTGCTTGGCAATCTCTATACTGGAATTAACGCTTGGTAAAGCAATAATATTCCTATTTCTCCTTGGTTTACACCAAGGACCAAAGGGGGAGTTGAAGGAGATTAATTACTTTGCCTCCTAATCGATGCGAAGACATATTTTTCTGCTCCTCCATCTCATAATTTTTATTTCATCTAGTTTGGGTTTTTTTAGGGTTGCCAGATGTCCCAGTTTCACTGGGACAATCCTGGTTTTTGAAGGTACATCCCATCTGCTCTTGAAAATATTTCTGTTCACTGCTCTCTTGTTGACTGTGTGCTTTTAGAGCAGCCAGCCAGCAAAGGACTGCAGGAGAGAGGCTGATAAATTATTATCAAACTATAAAAAGCTATCCATATTTCCCCAAGGCTAAAAAATTAATTCTGCAGGGAGACTTTTTTGCAAAATGTAAATGGTCACCATGGCACACAAGAAATTATCATCACAAGTCCCGCTGCTGCTCAGAGATCACCCCATAATGTGCACACATTTCAAACTGAAAGCTCAGGTACTTCTGCCCTTCCTGGGCTGCCTGACCTCCCACCATAGGGGGATCCCTGGGCTGGTTGATGGTGCAGCCAAGAAAAGACAACCTCTAAAACCAGTGTCAGGGTGGACGTTGCAGGAAAACCTCACACCAAGAGCTGGACGTGGAGGCAGCAGCAGTGCATGTGACCATCAAGGAGACTATGCTGCATCCCTGACCCAGAAAAGTCTCCCAAGGAAGTTGCAAGCAAAGAAGTCTACAGCTTGGCTAGCCCAAAGCATTTAGACTTCTACACTTCCAGTTCCAGATCCATTCCACAACCACCAGCTCCCACAAATATATCATGATTACAATGAAAATATCATGATATTATGCCTAAAGCTCCAGCTACTGGAGTCCTGTGAATCTACAAGAGTCAAAGCTGTTCAGGAAGAACAGAAAGTGAGTTTGTGGACCTTGTTACAAAAAAATGCTTGCAAAATCAGCTGCAAAAGCACAAAGGAAAAGCGTGCCAACTCAGTTATTTTCCATTCCTTTTCATGGTGTTCTTCTGAGGCTTGACTCATGGTTTCTGAATGCTTGGAGAGAACAGAAGAACAAGAAAAAGAGAAAGCAATGATACCTCAAATGGAAGGTCATCTTCCGTCAATCTGGCACCACGTTTACAAACAAATCCCATCCCAGTATCTCAGATGCATTTCCTCAAACTTAATAGCATTCACAAAACCACCTCACTTTGTTCCAGCAAACATTTCATCAAAAACTGCCTTTATCACAAAAAACTGCAAAGGACTGGATGACAGCTACAATGTAGTTTGTGCTTAAAGTAGAGTCACAAAACTTGCAGAAGTTAAGAAAAATAACTGCTTTCCTTTTCTCTCCCAAAGTGTGAGGAATTAAAGGGGAAAAAATCTCTCTTTTTCACTCATTTGTCAATACAAAGAAATACTCAAGCTCTTTAAAAATGACACATGGTAAATATCATTCAGCTAGTACATCTAAAGCACTGTTAGTATATTTATAAGCTAGATCATTCCAAACCTTTTCTTGTAAATAACAGCATACTGAAGTACCAAGTTTGGGGTGGAGTTCAAAAGGGGGAAGAGTGGAATACCAGAAATAATAATAAAAATCAAACCAGTCTTGCTTATGTAAAATCTAAAAGGCAGATTCCATCCATGAAGCTCAGACATCTAGAGTGGGATGTGTCTGTGCAGATGCCTGACTGCAAAGGGAGCCGGACTCACTAGCTCAGGCACAGAAACTTGCATTCCCCAGTTGGAGTAAGATGGGATACATCCCACTCCTAAGGCTCTCATGCAGATAGAGGAATGCCTGTTTTTAAGGAATTCAGAAAGCCACCACAACTGCCTGGTCATTACTGAATGTAACCAATGTTCAATATTAAGTACTAAAACCATGTTTACCTTACAGCACACCTGCATCGTAAGGTACTCATGCTGTCTAGAACCAGTAACTTCCCCTGAAATACTTAGAATAGAAATAATTTTGAAGGACTGAAGTACAGCAATGAGACTATGATTGTTTCATTTTCTTCTGAGATTAAAAAAAAATATCAGTGGGAGAACAACCTTATTTTTTTCCTCTGCATTCCCAGTTGATGGGAGGAAGCTCTAGGGATGTACCTCAGCCTTGCATCCACACACAAGCTCACTGAAGCAGAAAACTTCTCTTTTATTGCATTTCAAGGTCCGACTTAAAAGCAGGTGCTTTGATACCTGCTTCCCTCCTGCTGCAAGGCTCCTCTTAAGCACAGCCCACGACACCTCCGTATCTCCCAGAGCACTGTAATGGCCTGACCTCCTTCATGGCTGGAGCATGACCCACACACCCTTCTCTGGGAGGAGATTTGGGGAAGAAAGCTCCCACCTTGTGCTGAACGAGGTACCTGTTAAGAGCATCTCTGTGTCAATGTGGGGTCCTTGCAAGGATGCCATGGTTTCAGGGAAGCACACGACAGGCTGGTTGCAAGTCCCCATATCACAAACCACTGAACTTAGATTAAAAACACGAAGCCCGTTGGTTGGCAAATACGGGTACCAGGGGTTTCTGCCAAGTGAACTCAGACTCTGCAGCTGAGTGCAACCCACCTGAACTTACTCAGCTCACTCTGCTGGCATAACTAGGATGCAAGTTTCAATGGTAACAGACAGCAAGGTAAGCAATGACCGGTACAGCCATGAGAGAACGTTTGGAGACATGATTCCCTGGTATTACATAAACATTTCATATTGGCATGCTTTTTAAGAGTAAAACCCCACCTGTAAAGTATACAATCTTGTATGCAAGGTGCTATTTGCTAAGGTGGAGAGATACACCTCAAAGGTGAGAAGACAGACCCCAGTCTGTGGATTCAGCAGACCGCAGTACTCACTTGTTTTGTGTGTCTAAAATTAGACCCATATAAGCTGAAATATAGGGAAGTTATAAAGTTTATTGCCAAATGCCTATAGAGTCAAAACACCTCTAGCATGTACCAGCAAGCATCTCAATAACTCATATAGCAATGCCAGCAATAGCAGTGCCACCATTTACACAAATGATTCGCACAAAGTCTTTTCTGGCTGCCACCTCCCATGTTTTCAGCAAGAATGACAGAAAACTTTCATTTGACATTTGTTCTATCTGAGTTAAAAAGATAAATTAAATTTTAAAGCTGCACAGATACACTTCTGGGTGCATGGAGTGGGGCAGCACAAACAAAGCCTCTTCTCATTTTTCACTCGTCTCCACGTGGTGATTTTGTTCCTTTCACTGAAGATGGGAAAGGCACTTTCACTCAATAAACAATCTCAAGAATTAACCTTAAGTTAAATTCTCCACAAGCAAAATCCTACACACGGTGTTTGCATAAAACTACTCTGGCTTTGAGGTTCCTCAGACCTGACTTCTCCAGCTGGGTGAAATACAAAATTTTGTCTTAATATGTGCCTGGTGAAGAGCAATGGGCAAATATGGGCAAATGTTATAGTCCAGGTATACTGAGTCTTTTTTTTTTTTTTGGTATCAGAACTACTCTCATCACTTATTCCAATCTGGATACAGAGAGATCAAGTGAAGTGTGAGCACTAATTAGTCTCAGAGACAGAAATGTTAAACTCAGTAGACCTCTAAACTACAGGCAACTGTTCAAAACACCAGTGCAGCACTAGAGTACGTATGTTCTATGAGTGGGTTAAAAAGCAACTGAAAAAGATCCAAAGACAATTCTGCCTCCAGGATGAATTAATTCAGAGAAGGGAAAACAATGCTGTTAAATAAGAAATGACACAAACTTTTATTTGAACTTGAAACAAATCAGATCACAGACCTGTGGGGAAGTGTAAGAGATTGTATTTGATTTACCCTTATTTTTTCTAATTGTGATCAAGACTAGTAAGGGCCAGCTCTGAAATACAAAAGAAGAAAACATTATTAAAAGTGTTCTCACTGTGACAGGCTAAAACATCAAAAACATCGTGAAATGCCTTTATTAAATATGTAAAGCTATTGTAAACACACACTTAAGTGCTCTATTATGCTTGAAATGCAGACTTTTGTTTCTCAGACAAGATGAAAGAGAATAAAGAAAGAGAGAAAGAAGAGTTGCTTTAACTCCTGCATTGCACATCTGGTACTACAGAAGCCCTACAGCAAGTGGTTTTGGCAGACCCAAGCACCAGGCCTGGTTACTCATGATCCATATTCAGCAATCCAGCAGGGTAAAGGGAGATAAGGCAACCATCATCCCAGCTTGGACCTCCTGCTTTCTACACCCAAATAATTCAGCAGGCCAGGAGGCAAGGTGTTGTGTTAAGAGGCAAAGTAGTTTTGGCAGAAAATAAAGCCCTCTGTGTTCTAACGCTCCTCAGCCAGGTGGGAGGCTGGGTGCGGGTTGGTTTAAGTCCTGAGTGATATCCCATCACCACCATCTGTCCGCTTGTGTTTAATGTATGAACCTGTCAGGATTCCGGATACACACCTAGTGGCTGCACCTTCAGTCTGGTCGTGTTCATGAACCAGCACAGCCATGATCAAGCCTTTGGTCGTGTTCAATGAGAAACTGAAATGACCAGCTCCTCAACCAGGGGAGGTCATCCAGGCAGCAGACATGGAGGTTCTTATCTGTTGCTGGTGATAAATGCACTGGCTGCAAAGCAGGTGCAGATGAAAGCACTGTTAATTACACAAACCGTGTGACAGTTACAGTAAGGCAGCCTGGCCATCAGCGTCGGGAAGAGACTCTAGAGAGATTCCCAAGTTTCCCAGGGAAGCACCCAAAGGCGACCCTCAGAGGGGAAAGAAAGGCTCAACCCCTCAAAGGCAGTCTGTGATGGAGTCCTCCTTGATTTGTTCATGATGGTGCCTTCCCTCAGATCCCCCCTTTCTTGGGCCATTTTTACCCTGTTTTTTATCTTCAAGGTGGAGTTTGAGTGACTTTAGTCATAAATACCTTTATTATGATTGGTGTAAAATCCTCTCACCTTGAACCTAAAGGCAGAGTTTATGAAGAATTCAGGATGCAGAGCCAAGGAGGAGTGGTCACACTCCTGGAGGCGGGTAGCCTTCAGGTTGGAGGTGTGTTTTGGTATTATAATGACATTATAATGAGCAAAGTTTGCACAAAGAGCTTTTCATCAAAATTTTTCATCAAAATCCTTCTCAGGACCATCAACTTCCCTTCCTTTCTGAAGGGCAGAGAGTCTATTTTCAGAGGATCAGAAATAAAACCTATACAAGAGCAAATTGCCCAGAGCTGACCAACCCAAACAAAAATATTTGTATAAACATCTTTGCATAACACGTTCCTATTCTGGCTCCTTTCTGCTTCAGGTTTGGAATGCCTAGCCATGATGAAAATTTGGGTCATTTCTGTCTATAAAGTAGATCTTACATGAGCTCATCACCAGGTGCTACCAACAGTATGGGAAACCCCTCATCATTGCCGTGAGGCTGGGTGTGCTTTGACATTGTACTAAACAAGTGCATTATGTGTGTAAAGTGGATATATTTTCTCCAAGGCAAATAAAACCATTTCAACTCATGCCTATAACTTCACAGGAGATTTGAACAATCAAGCAAACTCATTAAGGCAATTAAATGATCTTTAAAAAGTGAATCAGCTCAGCCCTGGTTTCCTGGATTTAAAGGGAGGAAGGCAACGGCAGAATTCTCTAATCTAATCATGACTTGAAAATAAATAACATGAGAGAAACTGAAATATTTGCTGATTCTCCCAGGAAGAAACATAGGAACAGTGGCAGATAAGTACTATGCCACTTCAGGGACAGAAGAATTATGTTTCTCTGCTTCTACATAATTGTCTTTACCTGGACAGATTTCCAATTGTGTCATCCTTGCCAAGGGGAGCAGTGCTGAGTTAATTACCGTAGTCTACAAGGTAGTCAGTGACCGTAGATCTGAATGTATTCAGCACGGAGTATGGCGTTTAAACCAGGGAAGGAAGATCATGTAAGACTTTGAGGGCTGCACACCTCTCCAGATATTTTGGATCCAGAACAGAGTACGAGCTTTTATACCACCTTTCCCCCGTATGTCACACCCCCACACTCTTGAACAGTCCTTCAAATATACCTACCCTGTAACGGAGGACTAACTTGTTGTCATCTTTTTTATTTTGGAAAAACAAACCTGTGGATATTGCACATCTAATAGTGCAGAAAGCTTTTAAGGTTCCTGAAGTCTGCGGTATCAAGGCACTTCAGAATGAAGATGCTCTGGCATTTTTAGCTGAATTTTAAAGTCAGCCAACAATATCTAATAGTTTTCCCTCTTTACTAAATTTTCCTAAACATAATTTGTATTTTACAATGCAAATTTTAAAAAAAAATGCTCTCAGTAAAATCATACAGGTTTGCAAAACCAGTGTAGTTTTAACCTAAAATAAGATTTTGTATAACAGCAAGTGTGACCTTCCTTATTTTTTCTGTCTCGCTTTTAAGATTTCAGAAAACTCCAGCCGAACTTACCAGTTATAATTCTAGTCAAAGAGCAGTTGCTTACAAACAGGCAGTCTCAAAGAAGATGTTTCTGTGACCCCTCACACCGGTAGTAGATCTGTGAATTGCACGCAGCTCTGCACCTTTAATTTTCAACTCATAAAAGGTCATGGTGCTGACAGCAGAGGTCAGACCCACTGATGAAGGAAGCACCTTGTATCACAGTCACAGGGTCTGCGACTAAAATGCCTCTCATTTGTAGAGAGCGAGAGTGTGCTTTTTTGGCAGTAATTAATCACAGAATCACAGAATCTCAGGGGTTGGAAGGGACCTTGGAAGCTCCTCCAGTCCAATCCCCCTGCCGGAGCAGGAACACCCAGAGCAGGTCACACAGGAACGCCTCCAGGTGGGGCTGGAATGTCTCCAGAGAAGGAGACTCCATAACCTCCCTGGTAGTAATTAATTCCTACAGTAGGATTTTACTGCAGAACACACTGACAAAAGGCCAATTCTGTTAGCATAAGAGACCACCAGCTACCCCTTGTATAGATGCTGTACATCACCCCCTGCCTTGCCTATCTCTGGGGGTGACACCTTGGCTAAGGCACAGGCATGGTGCAGACTAACACTGCCCAAGCCATTGACACCATCAGCCTGTTCTGCCTGCTGAAAAATAACTCGCTGGAGACAGCAGCACCTGGGGAGGGATGGGGGACAAGGACTGCACGTTACCCATCCACCTGGAAGGAGCCCTCCCTGAAACACATAAGGATAACATTGCAGGCTTCAGAGTTAGCTCCTGTCATGGGTTCAGCCAAATTTACGAAAACCAGGCTGACAGATGGCCCTTCCTCCCCCAAAAAGGAAAGGAGAGCATGAGATAAGGAGATTTGCGAGTTTAGAATGAACTAAATTAATTTAATGAAGTATTAATAGTAAAATTAAAACAATAGAAGAAAATAATGATTCTATGATTCTAATCTGCTGTTCATTTCAGAGTTCAGTCAGCTAGAAAAGGGCCAACTAGAAAAGTAAAATTACAAACCAAAAAATTGGTTCGTTTTACCTCAAACCAGGAGACCACTCTGTGGACAGGATGGGGTGTGGGGGGGGCTGCTGCTTCAAGCTGCTGTGTGTTTCTGAATACAAGGGAAGAAATGGTCCCAGCTAAAAGCCCTCACCAGCAGAGGTGATCTAGCTGCTGATGGCACACACCTGCCTGCTCTCAGACATCCCTCAGGGGGAAAATCAAGCTGCAGCCTGGGCTTAGCACCGAGGCCACAAAGCCCTGCCCACGAGTGTGAATGCCACAACAGTGGCCCAGGAAGCTCCTCAGCCTCAATTTAAATTTTCACACAGCCATAAGTTAGAAACACCATTTGCTTTAATCAAACTGATTTCCAGAGTGCAGGTATAAAGCCAGGATGAGCCATGCTGGTGTGAAACATGCGGCGTTTGAGATGGAGAATCCCCCCCAAACTCTCTGCTAACACTAGCCAATGCTTTGCGTGCTGCAGTTTTCTTTCAGTAGAATTTTTTTCTTATCTTCACAACTGTTTTTTTATGATTTCCCAAGAAAGGAGAAGGTCCAAATCAATACTTTAAATCATGAAGTCCAGTTTCAGGACTTGCATAAATGAGCGGCAGTGATACTAACAGATTTGCATCTGTTTTTACCATTTCTGAATCTGACAAGCAATCTTAAATTCAAAAGTCATTTCCCCATTCTTCATAGAGTCATAAAGACATTTATATTCTGGAACCAGTTTCTTTTCCTTTTTCCTCAGCCATTAATACATTTTTTTTCTTTTTTTGTTTCATAGCTGCCAAGTCTTGCACAGCTCCATGTGTGAATTTATGCAAATTTCAGAATGCGCTAATTCACATATTTGCAAATTGGCAAGTGATTGGCAAAGATGTAAATGAGCCCATTTAGTCATTTTCCTCCTCCCTAAAACTTCAGTTTGGGATCAGTACACCCTTCCCTAAGTCACAACAACGGGGAAGTTAATGCAACTGCCCCAAACCCGGCAAGTCTGACAGGGATTTGGGCTAGTGTGCCCCTATTCCTGGCTGTCAGGAAAGGATGTTAGAAAACATCCAGCATAGGCTGCTAATGCACTGAGGAGATCTCCAGATGTGGTGGGAATGCCCCAGGGGAGCACCCAGCCCCACTGCAGAAGTACCAGCAGTGACCGGGTGCAGGTATGGTCACATTTGGCACAGCCAGGCTGGGGGTGGGAGCTGAGACGTCTGACGGCGTGAAGCAACGCCGGCTGTAAGTGAAGGTAAAGAATTGGTTTCACCGCAGGGAAGAGCAGTTTGGAGTATAGCCCAGTGTCCTTGAATGAGGGAGAGAAGTTTTGAGGGAAGGCAGCTGTGGGATCAGGAGGTACAGTGAATAAAGTAATTTCTTGACTCTTCTGTACATCCCAAGATATTGCTGTAAAGTGGGCAAGGATGGTGTGGAGCTGGAATGGAGATATCCCAGCTCCCAGGATCCCCCAGGATCCCACTGCCTTTCCCTCTCCAGGCTGTGCCCCACAGGAACCCACCAGAAGAGCTCTTAGAATCAGGTCCTCCCACACCTTGCTCGCAGGAGGGTACAGCAGAACTGCTGCACGGCTGCAAGCCATGCCAGACACAGGGTGGTAGGCAGCCCTCTTGTTTTTGCTTCCTCAACAAGAGCAGTTTGCTGCTTTTGCATGAACGGCAATGGCTCAGGGAGAAAATAAATATTACTCTCCAGTTTTGCCGTTGCTCACAGCCCGGTAAGGTGGGGGACAGGGTATGTCCTGCTGAGCTACGTTACACCAGTGCTTTCAAGGTTTAGGGAGATCTCTTCTCCCTTTATTTATCTGAGCCAGAACATATCAGAAGCTCTACCACAGTAACACTGTGGGAAGGTGAACCACTTCTGAAAATGACAGATACCTTGTGAAGTGCCTGCACTTTTGAGTGATTAAATTAGTAGAGTATCCTTGGGGCTGAGAAACTCAGATAAACCAAAAGGGGGAAAAACCCCCAAACCCCAAACCACCACAAAAAAAGAAGGGCCAGAGAAAACATACAATTCATCTTCAAGTTATCTAGGGCAGCTTGCCTTAGAATCAGCTTAATTAGCTTCATTACCCTGTTTCATATGGAAATATTGTAGGAACAGTATTCTGTCTGCGGCACTCAGGTAGTTAAATCCACACAATTTGCTTTTTGAAGCTTGGATTCTGCTGACTTTATTTCAAGCAATCAAAAGTATCTAATTTGCATTCACATTCACATTAGTGGTCCATATGTTAGCCCTGTTTAAAAGCTATATGCTGCATTCATTATGAAATATTTGGCTTCCTAGCTTTATCCTTTTACTTTGAAATTATTGTGATAATATTGCAACTCTTCTATTTACGCTGTTCTCAAATACAAGGGGTTTGTGTGATTTGATTCTTTTTCAAAGTCTTCCAAGGGTAGGGCTTTTTAATTTTTGTTTACAGTTTTATGGGAACTTGCAAATTGGTGAAATAACTCACTACCATCATTTAATATGACAGTGTATTATTCTTCATACCTAAAGCTTCATTAAAATATCAGGATTTCAATCTGCTTCTGCATAAGATTTCAGACCACACAGAGCATCGTGAAGCACATGCCCTTCAGAGTTCATCATGCTACTCACTGAATGGAGTCAGCCTCTGAAAATGGTAGCATTTGGTTGTTTCTTTATTGTTCTTCAAGTTTCTTTTCCATTGTGGAGCACAGACTAAGGGTTTCCTCACAGAGCTCATAATCCACATGAAACAAGAAATAAATTGGCAGAATTAAAAACCTATAGTCACTGTTGGATGAAATATCCCGTCCATAGTCACATAAAGGAATGTGATACTGCCAAGAATTAAATCAAAGTCTTGAGGACGTCCTCCTCTGCCTGGGACAGCAGACCACCTACCATATACTGCCAGGTCATTACTTTGTCACACTATAATGCGTGCATTAAATCCACCACAAAAGTATTACTTCCAGATTTTGATGTATATCACAGCTTGTTATTCACCGTCTCGTACATCTAATGTTCATAGTTGGGGAAAAATAGTTTCTTCCCATAGAAAACACTGATAAATTATTCACCGTTGGAGACTGATTCTCTTATCACTGAAAACTCAAAAGAGAAATGCCTTTCTCAACTCCGTGTTCACTGCAGCTTCTGACATTTGGAAAATCCTTTCCCACCTCAGACTAGAATGTCTCTGGACATCCTAGAAGGTGATGAATACTGAAATGAACATCACAAAAGGCTCTATGCTGAGTATGAGACAAATAGCCTGAAGTAAACACCTCAAAAAAAAAAAAAAGCCAGAGAAACTCTATTAAAAATTCAGTTATCAGAAAAAAAGATATATCCTTCATTGATCTGTAATTTTCACATGGAATCTGTTTAAACAAGAGTTTCTTGGATGAGTGGAAGAGATATGGAAGATTTTCTAGGCAATTTTCCTCTGAGGTGTGAAGCTTGAAATTATGCTGTTTTTTGTTTGGAGACATCTCGACCTGACTCAACAAATTTAGATGGTAACCCTGAGCATGAATTGTCATTAAAGAGTTCATTCACAATTAATTCCCAAGTGCAAGAGCTACATCTTTTGTAATAAAGGTTGTGTATGGAAGGAGCATGAACAGAAGCCATCAGGTTATGATGGCATCCAGAATGAAATACAAAATTCAAACCACAAGAACCAAGTCACATTTGGTTATTAAGAAATTTAAGAAGAGACCCTGACTATCCCATTCTATCTAGAACAGAATAGAATGGAATAGAATAGAATGGAATGGAATGGAATGGAATGGAATGGAATTTGGTCATGAAATGTAAGATATCGAAGCATAAAACCTGTGGTACATTAAGAAATAGAAAATCACTGTAAAGCATTTTGATCATTGTGGGCATGGCTTTGGCACATAACTATTTGAACTAAACAGGAGTTATTTCCTTTTTTGGGTAGACTACTTCTTTGCATGTTTTTAATTTTAAAAATGAAGCTCTTTACAACACCTCAGTAGTACAGTAACACACGGCAAATCACAGCTTGCTCTCTAGAGGATGCTGAGTGAGGTAATACAAATAATGAGCCACAGCTCACAAGTGAGTTTTTCAACATTTTTTTTTCTGTTATATTAGTTTAAGCACACCATGACAAGCTTTATGCTGAGTGAAATAAGCTAGGAATTCTTTCTGAAGTCCAAGACACTTCAGCTCACACTTAACATTGCTGGACTAATTGGTCAGTTTTGCTAGACAGTGTGTGGAACCTTCCCTTCCCTCCAGAAGTCCAACACTTTGGAGCGTATAGGCAGAAAGGCAAAAACTTCAGTGTTAAAGACAAACAAGGTTATTGAGCCAAAGGTGATTAACCCTGAAGTGGTTACAAATAGAGCAGTACGCCAGGAAATACAAACAACCATACACTGGTGTGTCAAGAAGTTACTCTTCACTCCATTTCTGTCTATATAACCTGCCTGGGTCACAGCTATGCCATCTGTACTGTGCACAGTCACCCTTGAGAGTCAGACCCTTCAGAGGAATGAGAGACGTTTCCATAACAAGAATGAAAATACACAGATAGACCACGTCCCGCTGTGCTGACTCTCTGGCAGAAGTACAGCGCTGAACATCCTGACATAATTTATCCAGAAAAGGGTGGGGGCATGTCCTCTGATGTGCTAAGTCCCAGAGAGCAATGACTGGGACTCCTGGAGATAGCAGGGCAACCCTGACTCAGTCCAGCTGTGGTTCTGGGTGTCAGTTGGACCAGTGTCCACTCGTGGAACTGAAACCCGATAACAAAATTGATATTGAACATTTGCTATGGTTGGGGTCATGCTTTCCTCTTAGCATGTGCTTGCTAACTAACAAATCCCATATGAAATAAAAAAAGGAAGCCTTAATGGCTGGGGGGCATGGGGAGAGGAAAAACCCAGAAAGTCAAGTGTCTCTTCTCCACCCTATGCCTTCAACTGGCTCAATGCAGTTGTCTTAGCCAGAGGCAATGTCAATGTGCAGAGAAAATAAGATGAATATTTACATCAAGGGAACCACTCACACACTCTAAGAAAAAAATTTTCTCCGAGACAGGCATCCTGGGGGCAAAAAATAGATAATCACATGAATATCAGCGTGTGAACCAACCCTCACTACCAACGAACAATGAAGCTACGCCTAAATCCACACTTCCAGTGTTTTGTGTGTGTGGCCACTGGAATACCTCAGTTACAGACATCAAACCAGCACAGGTCATAAAATAGTGTCAATAACTTGCAACAAAATCCATGTTAGGTCTTCCTTAAGCCTTGAAGAAAATAATGTAATCTCTTAATTCTCTGTGTGTCTGTGAATACATATTACTTTACTCCCTGAAGTGCAAATACTAATGATATTTTTTTCTCCCTGTGGTAGGTCCAGTTTAGAAGAAATAAAAAAGAAGAGGTTCCTGGCTAAAATGTCATTACTATGAAAGTAAGGTGAATTCTCCAGGTGGAACTATCTCAAAGAAATTGCCACTTGGGTGTTTAAATTTTTCTTGCCGTTTTAAGCCACTAATTTGGGATCAGAGTTGTTAGGAGCCGACTGTGTGTTGGGGAAGCTCTTTGGATTCTACTGGGTTTTCTGTGGTGGACTGAGGATCCTTCTGACCTCAACAAATCTAATTTTTTACCTCATAACTTCCATATCGCATCTGCTATCCCACCCATGCTGCCTTGAGATACATTTCACTAGAGCAACACGAACACCTGCATCTGCCTTGGGAATAATGTAAAGAGTACCCAGAAAGTGGGACCTCCTTCACTCACAGTCCTTAAACTAGGGTTTTACCACTTTCTTCCTCAGTGAATTTCAGTAGGTAACAGCACCCCCCCCATTATGTCCTCTTATCTCATGAATCAGGCTGCACAGGTCTCCACAGCTCAATGAACACATCAGATTAATCACTTTACTGCTGCCACTTGGCAGGTAATAAATACGAAGGTTAGGAGTGTTAATGGTTTAAAAGGTCCATCAGAGCTAAACCTGACTAGCTAGATTGTGTGGCAACTCCTACCATTTTATACTACAAATTTCCTGTAGTTTCATACTGCACCCAGGTCTCAAACGTTCTCCCTGGTCCTTTTCTAACCAGTGTGGAGGGTGTGCAGATGCTACGGCTCTCATGGAAGTCTGTAGACATAAAGACATAGACAAAGCTGACCCGTAGTTTTTAAATGCTGACTGAACAGTACGAGAGAGCTAGCCACAGAATTTAATGGTTCCTTTTGCTATAAAGCAATGAGATTTTAAAGAAAAAACTCCCCAAAGTAAAGGCATATATAAGTACATACAACCACGTGATGTCAGAATGAAGCATCAGTACCTCTTTGATTCAGGACTGAACCACACTCCAGCAGGATACCAAATTAGGAGAGCAAACTGGTGACTGGCTTGGTCAAATACAGTCAGGAAACTTCAAACAACCTTCAAAGCGCATCAACTCTAGGACTAAGAAGTTCAAATGCAGCTTAAAATCAGCTTCACATGTTCATCTTTTTTGAACTTGAATTCTTTTAGACAAAGTACAGATTCTGGTCTGTCATGCCAACAGAGGACTAATGTAAAAGTGTAGAGTAAATTCTTCACAGTATTGGGTGCATTTCCCCCCCCAAAAAATTTAAGGTTTCCTTTTTTATTTCATTGCAACAGACCCTGGTAAAAAGTTTGTTGCCATCTTTCCTGTTGGCCCCCTTTAGGTACAAGGAGGGGCCTAAGGTCTCCCCAGAGCGTTTTCTTCTCCAGGCTGGACAGCCCCAACTCTCTCAGCCTGTCCTCATATGAGAGGTGCTTCATCATAGTTGGAACACAGGAAGTTTCATTCCAATATGAGGAAAAGCTTCTTTGGAGTGAGGGTGACAGGGCCCTGGAAGAGGCTGCCCAGGAAGGGTGGGGAGTCCCCTTCTCTGGAGACCTTTTACCGGGGTCTGTTGCAATAGGACAAGGGGTAAAGGTTTTAAACTGAAAAGGTATATATTTAGACTAGATACAAAGAATTTTTTTGTGCTGAGGGTAGTGGAACACTGGCCCAGGTTGCCCAGAGCGGTGGCAGATTCCTCATTCCTGGAAACATTCAAGGTCAGGTTGGGAGGGTCTCTGAGCAACCTGATCCAGCCAAAGATGTCCCTGCTTATGGCTGGGGCATTGGACTAGATAGCCTTTACAGGTTCCTTCCAACCCAAACTAGTCTGTGATTCTGTGATTCAGTACTAGCTACTATGAAGAAAATTAACTCTACCCCAGTGAAAACTGGCACCTCTAGGTTCTTCCAAGTCCCCTCCATCCATAGCACCTTCCCTGGAAGTGAGCTCAGAGGGACTCTCATGGCCAGGGCCACTCTCCAAACAGTTGGGACTAGGTGCTTCATATGGTTCAGGAGAGAGGCAAAATGGGCTGATGGATGTAAAGTCTGAACTCTGAAGTTTTGCAGATCCTTACTTGATCTGTAGCATACCGTGTATATAGATTTGCATCCTTTAGGTACTTACAGTATAAATCAATTCATTCTGCCATCACATCAACTGGTACAGTATCCGTATATTACACAATCCTCAGCTCACATTCAAATAAATAAATGTTGACTTAATATAAATTGTTCTCTTACCGTATCAGAACATTGTGTAATTAGATCAACTCACTGGTAGTGTGTACAGATGGCTTAATTTTCTGTAATACCCACTAAAGCTCAATTGACTTAAAGGGGACTACTAATTTATTTAAAGTCAAACCCACAATGGATAAATTTGTAGCTCAAAAAGGATTTGTCTCTCTATCAGACCACCATTTTCTTAAATGTTTGGGGAGAACAAAAGAATTTGACATTTAGAAATACGAGTCACTTTAAGAAAGAACACGATTAAATAAAGAAACCCCTAACCCTGTAGCCACTTACCAAGTAAAAATGCCAGCAGGTCCTCTCCCTCCCTCTCAATAATCTTTCATTGTGAAACATTGCTGTCAGACTGGAACACAGCACTGGGAGAACTAGGCAAAGGTTAGTTTTCTTTCAGA
The DNA here is from genome assembly GCA_013400555.1 of Jacana jacana. Taxonomy (NCBI): domain Eukaryota; kingdom Metazoa; phylum Chordata; class Aves; order Charadriiformes; family Jacanidae; genus Jacana; species Jacana jacana. Next base: position 161,442 of record VZTM01020254.1, read on the forward strand.
CACTGCTGCATGGTTCTACGCTCACATATCACAGCAGAAGGAAAAAAAGAAAAACTATACCTAACCAAGAGAAGTGAGCAACACGCCAGCACACCGCATCCAAGTTTACAGCTTTCTTGTACAGTGAAATCTAACATCTCCAGAACGTGTACTGGGTTAGCTTTCTGGGCTTGTTGTGTCGCAGCTTTAAAAAATTGCCAGTTAAGTCAAATTAAGCTGTTGTGCAGTCAGCTTCTATAATTACTGGCAATAGTTTACGGTGGGTTCAAGCAAATAGAGGGTGTTTGGGGTTTTGGTTTTTTTGTTTTGTCTTCTTTTTTTCTTTTTTTTTTCNCTTTTTTTTTTTTTTTTTTTTTTTTTTTTTTTTTTTTCCAGAGTAGTAGTTTCTTTTTGTAGAAACAATTATCGTGGTAGTGCTTCCCAGAAAAGCAAAGCATAGCCTGCAGCCATCCTATATTTCATTTTCAGTCCAGCAGTTTTAGAGCGTTTTTTTTTGCTTTTTCTAGTGAATGTACAATTAGGGGAAAACAATCCAAGGTGACGGATGAAATGTGGGGTGTCATAAAGCTGGCAGAGAGGCAGGGGAGCTGTGCTGGTCTGGGTGGCTCCTTCCTCACATCCCGAGACGTACAGCAGTGGTAAGAGCATGTTGTATCACACACAGCCAGGACTCCGACAGCCCCAGCCACTGCCACAGCGTTATACCACACTTTTGGAAATAACTGCAGTGCAAGCCCGCGAGTGACAGACCTCACAGAGGACAAACGGAAAGACGCATGTACAGTGTATTAAACATCCAGAATGGGCATCTTGTTTGCAACTCCAGTCCTTTCTCCTTTACAAGGAGGAGAGGTGGAACCGAAAAGGTAAAGGGAATCATGGGAAAGATGGTCAAGAGAAGGAGACGGCTTTTGTATAATACGTTTTTGTAAGATGATGGCTAAATAGACTGGGACTATTCCACCTTGTTTTGGGATGGTGCAGATATCTAACCACACCTATAAAACCATGAGTGCTGCTGTGATACAGGAAAGGATCTGCTGTATCTTCTAGTGTAAGAAGCAAGGCCTGTGAAATAAAAACTAGCAATGACTGGTTCAGACTTAATGGGGAAGAAATACATCTTCACGCAGGACGCGGTTGGGCTGTGGATCTCTGTGTCCAGGGGTGCTGGAGATTCTGAAAATCTGCCCAAGTTCAAAAAGGGACTGAAAAAATTCAGAGAAGTTAAAAAAACCCAGCAAACCATTCACATTAGGATCAGTAAGCTGTACTGCTTTGATGGAGCTGAGACAGGGGGATGACTGCCCTAACCTTCTCTTTACAGTTCTGGCATCTCCAATCTCACATCCAGGCTGCCTTTTATTCCAGCACTAGCCACCCTTGACTAGCTTACAATGCCAAGGTGAAATACTTACTATATTAGGGAAAAAATTACATGAGCTTCAACATTGTACAACAGAGCAGAGAGTAGTACAAAATTGTGTTTTATGTAAGGCGCAAGACAGATGCAAACACTCTAGTAGCAAGGCATTAGTAACACCTAACACCTAGCCCAATATTAGTTCATAGTGCTTTACAAACCTTCACAGAGTTTTGTAACACCTTCTGTGTTGGCTTTAAGGTATTATTACGCAGGCCAGCACCAGAGAAAACTCTGACATCTGCGAGTAGAGAGATTAGCCTTCTTTTACAAAAGGAGAAAGCAGAACTCGCAGATGTTAAGCACCTAGCCCAAAGGGATCTATCAGCATAGCCAAGATAGCAGCCATCCCAGCCACCTCCCAGTCATAGCTAAGATAGAAGCCATCCCAGCTACCTCCCAGTCCTATGCTTAAGCCTCTTGACTGATCTGCTTTCCAGCTGTCAAGCCCTACACAGATCTCCACACCCCACTTTCCAGCAGTGCTTGCTAAGTGGCATAATCATTACCACCAAAGAGGTGCAGAGAGGGAATGCAGCATCAGTCAGTGGATGCCCTGACTCCTGCTCCAAGCAGCCTCTTCATTGTGCACCTTATAGATTTCCCCCCCTATAAGGAATGAATAATCTATTCAAGTGCTGAAGGCAAAAGCTGCTGCCAGATCAGCCAGTGCCAAGTGAGGGGCTATTTCAATGAATGTAGGTGGCCTAGAGTTCTCCACAAAGTGTGGATTGCCATGAGGACCTGTAGAATAGTCCTTCCTCTGGCTCCCTAGGAAATGTGCTAAAGGAAATTGCTCCTGCCCCACAGTCCTGCCGCTGGCCAGGAGGGTGCTTTGGCTTGCACCTGGATGCAATGTCTGTCACAATTTGGCCTTGATGCATTGCGAGATTTAGCAAAGGATTATGAGGATTCTTTTCTCCTCCCTCCAAGACATTTTTTTTAAACTATCCTAAGAAGTGTGTAACTCCAGATTAATTGCAGGAGGGAAGGGAGAGGAACAACAAGAAGTCCATTTTTATTCTCCCTGAATTAGAAACATGAATTTTCTTCCCCTCCTACTGATTCACTGCTCAGCATTCAGGGAAGATGATCACCGAAAAAGGAAAAGCACATGAACAGTGATGTTTCTTAGGGTATGAAATACTTTACAATTAAATAAGGTGCTGCGGAGTATTGTGCTGATCACCAGTGATTGGTAGCTCTCTGCTAAGCTGCAAATGAATTCAGCACAGGACAGCATTCCAAATTGCTCTTACAAGCTTTCCTTTATTATTTTTATTTGGTTACGCTCTGACTCTCATCCAGAATTGTACTTAATGCCCTCGTCTGAAGTTGTCGAAATGGCACCCCATGGCATAGTGTGACAGTGAAAGGATATTGCCTTTGGAAGCTGCTAATGGTCCATGAAAAGAAAACAGCAGAAAACAGGAGAGCAGTTGTTCCAAAATAATACGAAGAACAATCTTTACATTTTTAGCTCATCGTCTTCCCATTGTCAGAGGACTGAGGATGGGCAGAACGTAGTTTGCAGCTAGCAAGGAGCTGCACATCCAGATGGGTTGCAAGTCAAAGATACAAGTAATGAAATAATAGGGCATTATACGTAGCAAAATAATTTAATATTTTTAATCTTCCACTTGCCACTCAAAATTACTGTTTGCTACATGGTATTATCTGCAAGGTATCAGCATTCCCTGGGGTGGGACAGATGGTCCCATAAAGTATCATTTGAAATGAGCAGCGAGGGTTGCAAAGCTTCAGTCCCACTAACTCTGTCTTAGACAAAGGTACTTCAGTGACCCCCAAGCACAAGGCTCTACTGAAGCCAGAAGGAGCTCCCTGCCTCAGTTTTTTTTTCATCTTAGGAACACAGAACAACTTCACTCCAGACTCACCTGCATGTTGCTGCAACAGGACTGTTATGGAGGTGAAGGAATAATCAGTTGAATAAAACAAGAGCAAAAGGCAAGGTGTGAGCATATCTGTCTTTTAACAAACCTGTTTGTCCTTATTCCCCCAAAGTGATACATTCACTTACTTGTACAAGTCAAAACAAAGAAATTAAAGGTGGCTCATTCCTTTAACCACTCTCTCCCTACTTCCAGGAGCTTTCCCTCCCGTTTCGGACTATTTCTATGGTCGCTAGTGCCTTAGTGTAAAGTTTGGAACCTGCCTCTCCCTCTCCCAGACCACAACAGCAAGCAGGCACCAGTTGGACCTTTTCATGTCCTGTACCAGTTGCTACCAAAGCAACTATTGGGCTACTTTAGGAAAAACAAAGGGATGCCAACCTCTTTGCCCTGGCACAGCAGCATCAAACTGGACTCTGTGTCCTACGGTACTGTAACAGCTCTCTAGCTTCCACTATATTACTTCCCAAAGTAAAGCACTACATTTTTTCAAGATAACCCTTACTTAAATAACTTACTACTGTAAAACTTGCCATTTTTTCCTTCCCCTCTTCAAACAACATTAAGATAAAATAATAATAATAATAATAATTAGAAGGAAAAAACCATTGCCCTGAGAGACAGTTATGTTTACAGTGTAGTGATTTCCCAATAGAAATTAATTCAAAACAAATTTACATTCTACATTTAAAGAAGGTATAAATAATTCATATTCTCATATCATGAGCACTCTGCATGTCATACACCGGGGTACCTGCAATTTTTCAGTTTATCCATTTAAAATTTTCATTCAGGAACTCATTATCGTGTTTTTTTGTTCTTCTATTCCACTGTGGTAATTTAATAGTCTTCAATAGAAATATGTTCAATTAAAATGTATTCGATTTTACCATTCCAAATCTTTTTAGCTTTTAATTTAATTGCTGTAGGCTTCAATTTTACTTATGTACTATCAACTCACCTTGCTAACCAATTCTGCTCTCAGAAATAGGAAAAGACTAACCCCATAAAGGCTGTGAACTGAAGGGTTTCAGTCCTCTTAAGCCACCTCTCCACAAATGTCACCCCATTTCTTTCAGGCCAGTGACTCCTGTAATCTCTGAGAGCAGAGTCAGACTCCCTCACTTCATTTTTTAGCAGCCATTCCTCTTCCACATGATCACAGCAAACGCCCTTGCCAGGTACTGCACCTCACTGTCTTCTGACAGACCATTCCTCCACCAGCACAAGGTCCTGTGGGTTTCTGCTTGCTCAGCTCCTGCCCATAATCGTCATACGTGTGAGCTCCTGCAAGAACCTCCAAGTCACCGATGCGCTCAAAGCCAAGCAGGTCAGTAGATGCTTTGCTGGAGAAGGCAGGAAAATGCTCACCTTCTTGTAGGACCAAATGACATTGCGTGAAAATGGAACTCCTTCCAGTCCCAGGAGGTTTGGTGTCTCAAACTAGAGAGGAGGAACGAGTGACCCAAGGAAAGCTAGAAAACAGTAATTCAGGCTTTCTTCTGGGTTTATAAAACTTTGTACCCCCACAGGCATGGAAAAGGTAAACCAGGCAGATCCACATCGCTTTCTGAGTCTCTGCTGCCAAAAGCAGGTTTCCTGAGCTGTACTGACATACAGACACTGAACTCATACAAATGTAACACAAGAGTTGTCTGGGGGGAAAGGAAAAAAAAAATAAAAAGAGAGGAAAGTATCTCTGCATCTTCTGTATTGCTGGTATTAGCCCTTCTCTGATCCTAGCTGCAGGGCGTGACTTACCACTGCATCCATACAGTGTCGTTTTAAGGATCACATACAGTTCTGTAACTGTAACAGGTTGACATAGGCTTATAACCCAACTTTTACAGGTATTAACATTTTGTATATTTTTCAGCTACTATTACAGGCTGTATTAAATGATATCAGTATTGAAGTTAACTTGTAAGCTCAAAAATGGATGGGCTATTTCAAATCCTCCCTTTGTTATCCCAAGATAAATGACTTGATTTTATCAGCTTTCCTTTTCCTCTCCCATTATGTTGGGTCCTGTCACATCCTTCTGGCTCTTGACTGGCTTAAATGAGTACAAATTCTTCTATCTGAGAGTTTATTTCCCTGTTCTCAAATGCCAGCCAGTACCTCTCCAACTTCAAAACCTTTGAGTGCTCCTTTTCTCCTATACTAAAAGAAATAAAATTTTTCCTTATTTCTATCAAAGGAAACTTTTTTTCATAGGCATCTCATACACACAGTAATTTTTTGCCAAATAAACACCATCTCTTTAATCTTTTACATGCAAAGACATTTCCAAGGAAGAATATAAATAAAGGAGATGAATTTTTTTGGAACACACTTCCCTGTCATCTGAAACTACTGAATTTATGGTAAATATCTTGGGAAATCATGGTGCCAAAATGGCTTGGAGTCAATCAGGTATACAATTTACTGAAGCAAAAGGCCAGGCAGACACATATTGTCCAACTTCATCACCTTGCTGGTCTTAGGTGCGCAAGATGTGCTAGACTCAATCTTCATGTATACTCAGGTTACAGTAGGCTTGACTCTCTTCTCCCATCTGTAGGCATACACTGTTCATCAAAAGATTAAAAATCTACCCAAACCTAGCTGGCCAATCAGATTCTTATGACCAGCTCTATGTAGCCAGTGGCATGGGAATAGGCAGTGTGCTCAGCAGCACACGTTCAGAAACCATTTACGTGTAAATAGCCATAGGTGAAACCTTCGTTCAAGTCTACATCAGAGTCCAGGCTCACACTGTTGGCACTGCATGAAGACTCTTCAGTCCCCCTCTCCACTGTGCTGTTGAGAAGAGGCAACGGCTCATGCCTGGAGCAGACCAAACGTCCAGCTAGCTGACACCTGTGTCTCTGACAAGGGTCACCCACAGGGGCTGTGTCATGGACCCTGCACAAGAGGTAAGAGATTTCCATTTAGGAGGGGCAACACAGGCAAAACCTGCCAAAAAACTAGTATTTTTTCTCATGTGCAGTGATGTATGTCCATCCGGAACTCATCTGGCCTATGGTACAGATTTTTTCTGCAGTCAGTGGCTCCTGCTAAGAACTAATGCCAGCACCAGTCCATTTTTAATATTAGAAAGACATTTTTCTCTTGACAAAGAAACCATAGAAGAAACCACCAGGTGCAGTGTCCCAAAGCAACCTGACCATGGGAGAGCAAAGTTTTGTGGTTTAAGTTTTAAGCAGCACTGAAGTCTAGCTGAGATTTTGCGTGCCAAGCTTCAGCTTAAAGGGAATTTTTTTGGCTACAGTATAAGCCCTGGAGAATAGGAAGCATTCTAGAGGAAGCATCAAATCACACTTAACTACTGCATGGCAGAGTAAGTGGCTGTGTTACAACACAATCACTCAATAAGATAATTTCTTATGTTAGCATTTTAATTAAAATAAAGAATACTTTGCTCCATCTTACACTCTACAATTCTCTCTTCAAATTACAGAGAGAGACAAAATGTACAAAGCAAACAGAAAATGGGATCACAAGTCCTAGCAGACTTCAAGGCATGACTCAGGAGCTTTGTGAGAAACATGGCAAATAAAACCGGAGTTAATGTTTCCATAAACATTTATTTCAAGGAAATATTAACAGCGGTCCCGAAAATGTTTCTAGGCAATAAGGATAAATAACACCTATCATTAATGCAGTGGTAAAAAATGTCATTTACCACACATTTGCAGTACTCTAGTTAAATACATTATTAACCAGCATCCCAGTATGGATTAACACTGAACAGAAGCTCCAGATGCAGAGATGTTTCCCTGTGGTTTTATCAGGCGTAACATGGTTGGTGCTAGCCCAATCCTCATCCCAGTGTGGACAGGGCCTTTGGCTTGCTCTGTTTGTTTTTTGGATGAATAATAACACTTGTGCAGACTTTGCGCTGGGCTTGGTGCTTTGATCAAAGCACTTTCCAGTGGGCACAAAATCTGTCTCTAATGTTTGCACCTAAGCTTTCATTTTAAAAGTAAATCACTGGGGTGAGACCCTGTCAATCCAGCCCTGCATACCACTCTCTGCAGCCAAACAGTCACACGGACCGTCCCCTACAGGGTCTTGCAGCAAGAGGAAAACAGGTCTTCTCCCGTCTGTGCCAACAAAAGGTTCAAGAGCCTTCTCCGTACCTCCTTGTCTTGTTGGCTTCCCCCAAGCAGTGTTTTTGCTCAGCCCAAAGGCAGCAGGAGGGGAATAAACATGGACAACATGCAGCAGGAGGTAATGACCTGTGCGAGTCCACTTCTAACTCCTGAGGAAAGATAGGGGTTTCTACACTGATCTTCCACAGCCTCAGTGCTCTGGGGTGAGAAACAGCACCTTACCCTGCAGGTTTCTTGAGAAAGAGGAACAGTGTGGCACAGACCAGTGCTGGCTGGAGAGGTGGATAGTGCCTTTTCTGCTCTTTTTAGTTGAAGGTGATCTCATCGGAACTCTGACTAGATGTGCTTTGCAGAAAGGTATTGCTGATGCTGGCCTGGATGTTCAGGTGGGTCCATGCAGGCTTCTTTTACTCTCTCCAACCCCCAGGATCCCCAGATGCCTAACAAATCAGCAGCCTTTCACTCGGGTGGCAGCACTCCAGCCTGGTTGACATCTGCCTCCCCGCAACGGGAATTTTTATCACATCTCTTCGTGGTGGTAGGCAGGCTCTAGGTTACATGAGATCATGTCTCCCTCTAGTGACTAAATGTCTGCATTTTTGAAAGTCATGACCCCAACTTTAAATTTTAAAGGGGTTGTAAAGTATCTCCCTATCTATCTATCTATCTACATCTAGCTATCTATAGATCAAACTATTTTTTCTTCCACTCCTCGTTGAGCACCAAGGTGTGAACTGGATTTTGCTTAAAACTGTCCAGTTATGAACAGAGCCATAGGACTTCTTAGTAAGCATTGTGTCTCCATTATATTGGGTTTTGAAACAAAACAAGGCAGTATCTGACCAGGAAGAATGACAGATCTTGATTAAACATTCGTGCTATTTATTTTGTACTGGCAGCTAATCTTTGTCCAAACATTTAAATCCAGACAGTGATATTTAACAGCAACTCTACTAAAACTATCACTTGTGCTTGCTACAGATATGAGGATGGCTCTTTCTTATTTGGCAGGCTAGAAGACATCTACTAATCCTCACCAACAAAACTGTAGTCCAATTTGATTTTAAAACACATAGAAAAAAAAAGAGAAGACAACATTCGAGGTTTCATCAGCTGGAGAGAAGATGACACAAGCAGAGACTGGAAGCTTGAAGCTTCATCAAAGGCCTGCCATGCTGGTTTCTTATCTGGCTTATCCCATAGGTAATAATACACTCCACACTTGCAATAAAAAGCATCACACGGGGAGGATGCCATGAGATTTAGAAAAGTAAAAACTTTTTCTCAGTAATGCAAGGCACGGTACAAAGTGTGGTATGTACATATCAATAAATGGAAGCAGAACATAGAATGTAAGAGTGACCAAGAAATAGTGCCATGGCACGTATCAAGGATGAGCACTAGGAAGCGAGGAAAGGTAACACGAGCTCTCATGAGAGGTATGTCATATTCCTCACACAGCCACAGAATGAAACAGTAAAGAAAAACGACAACATACCTGAGTTATGCTGGAAAAAAACCCCAACATTGCAAAACAATTTTTAAAATTCTGTTGAAAGCTACTAAAAAAGCAACATAGGACAAAAACAACTTGAAACTCACATTTCCACTCAAAATTTTTAGGCAATTATTATTATAAGAAATAGAATTGAAAAAGGAGGTGAATGAATATTCTTCTATGTTTTCTTTAGTGAATGAGTTTCCCACACATAGAATCATTTAAATTTTACAGCTGGCATCACTTTATTCTCATTTCTAGTGGTACTGAGCTTGCCTAATAAACTCACATGTAACCTGTGGGAACACTCAGAGCTCAGTAATTTCAGTATTCTTCCTGACTTGGCCTCAGGTCTTCATAGGATCCCAGGAAGTGAGAGCAAGAAACCTTTCTTGTCATGATCTGAGTTTCACATTAGACTTCTTAACCACCTAGTTCTTTCACAGGAAGGCAGATAAGACAATGTGATTTAAAATCTACAGAGCCTGATAAAATTTGGAAGTGGGAATAGAGCCCAGGGCTAGATGCCAAGTCTATGGGGTTCCTTAAACTACTCCTAGCTAATTGCAAGAGAGTATTATACCAGTATTTTATATGGGCTGAAATATTTATTTTTAGTAGTAATAACAATCTAAGTAGGACTGCAAAACTAGAGAAGAGCCCTTGAAGCTTTTCTTGAAAATCCACTATCCCCTAGTCTGGTTTCAAGGATGTGGTTTTTTTCTCCTTCTTAATCAACTCTAGTTCAGCTTCTTCTCTCAGCCCTATTCTGGTCCTGCTGCAACGGAATAACTAAGCCTAAGAGTATTGCCCCTTTAGCTGTAGTGTAAAATTAGGTGTTCTTTTTAATTTCCCCTGAAGGAAACCATTTTGTACAATATTTCCCTTTCAATCATCTACATTCCCCAAGTTACTTCCTCATCTTCAAGTCACCAGCTAGGGCAACAGTACGTCCACACTAGGAGCAATAAAGAAATACAACCCCCTTACAAATCTTGCAAACAATAGAAGCAACCACACCGATGGAGCTATTCGGTGCTCCTCACCAGCAAAGCAGTCCACAGCTCCACCGGTTACTCTTCTTCTCCCTATAGGTGGCACTAGTTATGTTCGGAACATCCCAGCCCATGATTGTCCTTGTTTCTGCGGACCTTGGCTCTAGCTTCTTCTCTGATTTCTCCCGTGCTGTTGGTGGAGCTGTTAATCGTAAACTTTAAATAAATTCAGAAGCAGCTTCAGACAAGCAAAGCATGCATTTAGAAAGCAAGAAAAATCTCTTCCGATGTCTGCTAGTTTACACACCTCCACCACATACATCCGTGTCCTCTGGGTTTCCTTGACACAAGGACAAGTGTTGACAAATATCACCCTGAGTCATATTTTCTCAGGAAAGGTGACTTTATAAATGTTAGGGGATATTCAGTACTCTTCTCCCAGACCTGACTTGGTGAAGAGAAGCAGCAAACCCACCAGACTCCCATTTCTCATGGGAGCAGCATCACCCCACAGTTCACTGAAGTTCACCCAAAATTTGACAGTGCAACATTGACTATCGAGTCACAGACCTTTCTAGATTTTAATCATTAAGCTAAGCCACAAATGGTTTTCCTGACACATGAGAAATTTTGATTAAAAGCCCAAAACCTGAAAAATAATGCTGTTCAAGAAAACAAATGAATAGAAATCCCAAGGATTAAATTGTTAAAATATTTCATGTAAATAATATTCTTACCTTACATAATTTTTTGTTTATTTTTAACACTTTAATATACATTAAACAAAATATTGTGATCAAAGCACTGGTTTGAATTATAAAACAGAAAACTCTTTCTGAATATATCAAAAAGGGGCCATTTCAAGAAAAAATATTTTCCCCCTGCAATGTTTCAGATTAGATCAGGACAATCAGAACTGATTCTTTTTAATAAGCAGGTTTTACTGTTTCAATGAAGCTACGTTTTCTGAAAGACAAGATAGAATTAAAAAGAAAATGTCAGACACCTTTTGTGTCCTGTTTCTTTTTCTTGTGACCTGTTTTTACTTTTCTGTTGTCTTTCATTATGTGATTCCGTTTTGGCTGGGTTTTTCTTGATTTTGCTTTAATTCAGAGAGCTGAAATGGAGGAGTCTGCTTACTTCCGCCTCCCCTCCTTTGCCCCCCACCCCCAACCCCGACTCTGGTGTTTGAGTCTGGACTTCATAAAAAGAGGTTATCTTTAACACCCTGCTCCAGCCAGGAAGAACTACTAGCAAGATCTCACTCCAGACATATGCAAAACTTCTCCAAACAGCCCAGAAATTGCCTCAGCTTACTCTGTCCAACTGTATGCCCAGCGCACCAGAAGAAGCACAGAAAGGATGGATGAGTCTCATAATATCTATTGAGGGAAGGACCCATTTCACTCAACTTTAACAAGCCCAAATCCAGTTGGACCCATTTCACTCAACTTTAACAAGCCCAAATCCAGTTGAAACCACCCATGCAGGGTATCACAACACTCAGTGGAGAGTGTTGATCAGCCTGGGTTGCCCGTGATGTCTTCTGGAGCAGCCAGCAGGACGAGTTTATACCGGGCATGTCACATTCAGCTGGCATGGCTGACCTGAGGGCAAAGCCCCCATGCACGTACTCTGAATGCAAAGGCTGCTTTTGGGCACAGGGGCAGCTGCATCTCCTTCCCCTCTGCCCTCCCCAGCAACTCGCCGTATTGCTAGGCTTTTAAACTTTGCCCTCATTAGGTGTTGAGATGTCTTGTCCTTTACTCTTCTTCTTAGCCCCCAGAGCAAAGATAAATTTATTATAAAGGTAAATATATAGAGAGAAATTACCAGGCTTTTCTTTATTATAACAGGCCAAGGAATATTCTGAATATAAAACACTATATTACACCCTAATACACTCACAAAGGCTAGAGAATTATAATTCATTTCTATCGCAACATTATTTTAGTCCAGTTGTTTTGTTTAAATGATTAGTTATTGTGCAACTTATTTTTTTCATTTAAAAAAAACCCAAAACCTGTATTAACAAATCTTGGATCTGTTAAACTACCTTTTACATATGAATTCATGCGAATTTTATTGCTGTATTTTCTCAACTTATTAGAAGGGCTGTATTTTACAAATAAAACTGCAGCATGGATTTATTATTTACAGTCCTAGTCCTAGCCTTCTTATCTACTTAATATGTGTAAAGTGTTTAGTTTTCCAATGTAGTCCAGCTGCATCACTGGAATCAAACTTGTAATTGCCTCTTTGGGATTTAAAACCATTATAGTTGTGCTTTTATGTTCTCTTTTGTTTTGCCTGAATCACTTTTTCAGGTCTATGAAGTACAGCTGGCACAATAAAAGTTTGATCAATGCATAACCAATGCAGTGTATATTTCTTCCAGATATATAAAACCCAGGTGAAAAATGTCAATCTATGAAAATTATCTTTGTCAGTCACTTATTCTTGGAATTTAAATCGGTTTCAGTCTTGAGGTATATGGTTTGGCCTGGGGTTTTCCAGTTTGGGGTTTTTAACAGTTTCTTGTAAGTGTACACTTGATATATTAAAATGAATGATTGCCTGATGTAAAGTTTCAATTACCAGGGCAGATTTTTTTTCTCATACTGTGAGACTTGAATAAAATTATCCTGGTACCACCAGAGTTAGCACTGGAAAAAAACCTACACAAGCAGGCTTTATTTCCTTACCAATTTAGGATCCCCTCACGCATCATTGACATTGATGTTATTGAATCATCCACTCAAATCGTTTAGGCCTCAAAGTCATGCTTCGGGCATATGGAAAATCACCAAATCCCTGACAAGAAACTCAAAATTGAAACCATTCAGTTCTGGCAACAGGAACCGCTCTTCACGTTCTGGAGTACATTAACCTGCTAGACAATTAAAGCTTGTTCCCTCCCACTGATGTAGTGGCCTTCACCTAAAGCCTGACTCTTGGAATTGCTGGTAGAGCAAGGTGTTCTTCAGAGTAAGCCAGGAATTCAAACATTGGCCTTCAGAAAACATCTGTGGTGCTATACCCTTTTAAAGTCAAACATAAAATGAAGTAGAAAACAGGTAAAATGTCAGTACATACCTTTTCGATGATAGGTTTTCTGTATAACAGTGTGTAAAAACATGGTAGGTATATTAACATAAAACTGCAGAGACAGCTTAAAGGTGGTGCTGCCAGAGATCATGGTTTCAGCAAGTTTCAAAATATTTGATGTTTGTCTCTGGAAACTCAGTTTCAGGATTTAAATGATTACATTAGGCTCGGCAGCAAGACTGTAAATAAAACAGACTAGATTTGTAAATAAATTTTAAAGCCAACTTCATAGTAAGAATGCTGGTAGAAACTTAGATCCCAGACTCCTCTGTTCTGCTCATATCATATGTACTAACATAGCCCTTTATGGTTCCAGAACAAGATTGGCTTTGGCACTAGGCACAACCAGGCATGTAAGGTGTCCATAAGGCCTTGCACAGCCACACCAACATATTATGGAATGAGCCCAATTTATAAAGGTTTGAGCAAAGTGTGGACTTCCTGCACTGCCTACACTGTAGGTCTGGTCCAAGTACATGTGAAAGACAGAGTTTCTTCCTGGAGGTGTGCATAAAGACTAAGTCCCCAGTGGTTACAAGAAGCTTTCCTAGACACTCTTCGGGTAGGTATTATGTGTATAGGAGCAGAACTTGCATCAAAATACAAACGATTTGACAGAAAGTGTGAGGGGATACAGCTACTTTACAGCGAACTTGACTAGTCTGATTACAGTGGAGGCTCTCATATCATCCAGAATGAGAGTGATTTTCTAGACAACGTTCAAATTTATTCTTCCTATGAGACTTAGGTTTCTGAAGCTTATATTCATATTTATAAATTCAAGGCTCACATTCTGTGAATGTGTTGAAATAAATAGCTAATATCCATAGAAATACCAAGCCTTCCTGTCTTTAACTTTTGCCTTACAATGAAGACACTTTGCAGATGCAAACATAGTCATATACATTTCAGTTAACACTCTCTAGAATGATTTTGTAGTTCCCTTGGACCCTGTCATCAGAAATGGGTGTAGCAAGAACATATTCTCAAGTGCAGTATGTCCCATCTATTTTCTAGAGCAAAAAATATGCACAAGGAAATCATGAGCATCGTTCACAGGAAGACGTCACTTGCTAAAGAGAAACTAAACCAAGAGAAACCCCCTCATATATTCTGTGATATTCACTGTCAATCTGTATTAAATAGACAGCTTTTTATTTACTGCCCAACAGGCATTTCTGACAATTCTTCTATACTAGCACAGGAACTCTTCTTCTCAGTTGTCCCTTGAGTTAAGACTCTCACCGGACTCAGATAACTCTGAAAGACCTGATTCTACCATGAACACCCGCAAGAAGACAGCCATGGGATCAGGATAAGTTCTAAGGAAGACTTTCTCTTCCTCTTTCTCGCAATCATCACCTATTTGTCACCTATGTCCCCATTTGCGTGTTTTTTTCCCACCTCTTATGGCCATCTCTCATCTGTTCTTCGGTTCAGTCACTAGCAGTAACTTTCCCAAAATACCTCAGTGACTGAAAAAGGGACTCAGGCATGATTTGGCAGATCTCATGGAGCTTCCCCAAAACACCTCATTGTTTGATTTCTGTGGATTCGAAACATGGCTAATTGCAGAGGATGATGTTCTGAGCCCCCTCGCTGGACAGCCAGCTGAGGCATGGTCACTACTACTCCCACATGACTGTACACAGAGCTCAGACCTGCCAACCTCAGACAGCAAATGCCCTGGATTGCTTACCCCTTTCTAGTCCTTATGCTATAATAGTCCACATCAAAACAATCCCCAGATGTTTTTAAAATCTAATGAGGGGGTCTTCTTGCATCATTTTCTACCTAAATAGTGGGGGAAAAAAATTAATACATGTCTAATTAAAAAAATATCTCCCTTCTTACAAGTGAATGGGGCCTTAGGTTCCTATATTCCTGCTGATCTTGAAAGCTGGACTTGGGATTTTGAAATTTCAGCTCCTATGAATCCTTTTTAAAGAGATCTGGCTCAAGAAGAGGTTTTCTACACCCTCCTGCCCAGAATTTCCTATTCCTCCTGCTTCCTTCTCAAAGATTACAGCCTCTCTCCCCGGACAATGCTTACGTGGTTATACTCAAAACCACTTTTATTATTTCTGCCTTTTAAAAAACATATAAATTAAAAACTGCTAGTGAAGAACTGTCTCGAGTGAAGAACTGGAGCTAAGGTAGGAAGGAAATTTCCTTAATTGATATTTGGAAACAAATATTATATAAAATACATTGGAAACTAAATTATTCAAGGCCTTGCAGGTTCAGTGACCAGCCACATGGGCTTGTCCCAGACCTCATATCACCATCACGTCCCAGCATGGGAGGAGGGGAGCTAGAGAATCAAACGCTGTTGCCACTCTGCCTCCCTCTCCATAAAAAATATTCTTATTCCATCTAGCTCTTGCTATCGTACTGGGACTTGATTTGTCAAATTTTAGGTCAAATCAACCTTTTGCAAAACAGTTCGCTATTTTTGACTGTAGAGATTATGATGTGATCAGCAAACTTCAGCAAAAGAACTGCAGGCAGAACTGCTGCTGTAATTTGGATGGCATGAGGTGTCTGTGCAGCTTAGTTCATCCTTCTAACACAAGGTTTGGGTATGGTGGCTGCACTACATTCCAAATTGCTATCTTAAAGTAAATTATTTTTCTTTCACAGCCCAATTATTGTTAACTGTGAATAGTTGCAGACATTACAAGGTTACACATAGGAGGCAGAGTAACAGAAGACACATCAATTTATTTTACCAGTGGGATATAATGGTTCCTTAGCATCTCTCCTCTTCTAGAAGAAAGATGCACGAGGAAAATATGCACTGCCCATCTTTCAAACTCTTGCTTTCTGTCATAATTGAAATTAGATATTTGTATAAAGACCTACAGCATCATTTGTAACACTCTGCTCTCCAGAACTGTTGCTTTGACTCTCATGGGAAAGACCAGAGTAGCAGGTCTGGAGGCTGACAGTTGAATGCTCAACCATCAAAAATGCTGTATGGAGACTCATGTTCCAAATATCTTCCCATCTAAACCACCACAAAGCTTTCTCCATCCACAGGCATCAAAAAGGAGAAGACACTTCAACCTCCATTCTTATTCTGATCTAAACATCTGTTATGAAGAAACCACAAAAGAACTTTAAAACCAGTGTTAGCCATAATTATCTTGTTGCTTGGCTAGATTTTCAACTAACTAGGAACTCAGCTTCCACAAGATGCCAAACCACCACCAGATGGTTCTCTGAAACCCTTTTTGCCAAGCTCACAGTACAATTTGGATGAAGTACAAACCTTGTGTTAGAAAGTCTCTTTGTGACAGTACCAGTATTGCTGGACCCCTTAAGCTTTTTATCCCCTGCACATGCCACCCATGCATGGGAGATGCATCTCTGGCACACTCAGTCATGGCAGGTCTATTAAGACCTGGTGGAGCTACCCTGAAAGCAAACGTACATTCAGCCTGCGCTCCTTGAAATGACACCCCTGGCCCCCTATTTTGCCACGGACTATCATTCCCATAGAGACTCCACATACCACACCTCATTGGTAGATGAGGGAGCAGGAGGGAAACAGCAAGGCTATAATGCATATGCATGAGAACAAGCCTTAATTGTGAGAGAATGAGAAGCGGAAGTTTGTTGTGTAATATCTGCACCAAATGCATGACCCTTGACTACTTGTGCTCTTCTCAGCAAGCCGGTCTTTGCATTCAGATGCCTTCCTGCTCTCATGAACCACAGCAGTGTTTGGTGCTGTGGCTGAAAGGAAATTTCTTGGGGTTTCCCCTTCACTGGAAGTCCCCTGGTTAAGGCTGCTGATGCTGGGTAACTGTACAGCCTTTCCTCTGGTCGAGGGCTTAACCCTGTAGTTTTAACCTTTAATTAGCTTTCCCTTGAGCCCTCCACAATGCTTGCCACTGGAAAGCTTCTCCCTGGGATGTGGAAGACACCCACTTGTGTAAGTAAGATATTTTGGTGAATCTCTGTAGAAGTGCTCAGGACAAGCAAGCTGCCAGGATCTGGAAAGCACTCTGTCTGGGCTTCGTAGAAATGGGGCTTTCTGCAGAAAACTGCAGAGTGGCCACCAATTAAGGTCATTTCAGCTTTGCCTCTTTTGTCTCGCTGACATTTCCTGGGTTCAGGCCATTCCCAGCCATGAAGATATTACACGACAGAAAAAAATAAGAAGGGCTGATTTAATAAGTCTCTTCATAAGCAGTCCCCTTGTTCTTCAACCCAGCTAGGCACCCACATGCAAGGACACTGTTCTTCTGTTAAAGGGACATCAGCTATCTCACCTATCTGGAGACATGAAGTATTCCACATCAGCAAGTCAAGGATCTTTGGTGAAATTGCTACTACAAAAGAGTTTGAGCTGGAAACTCCTCCAGTGTCTGAAGCAAGTCTTACTTTCTGAGTGCAAAGACACATAAGAAGAGTTATCACCAGGAGGCAGCTTCCTATAGAATCCACAGAGCAACCACAGAGCTGAACTCCCCAGGCCTTTCCATGGTGAGCAATGGCAAACAGGCACCTCCAGAGAAAGGCGTAGTCCAGAACCCTACTTTAAGTGTTCAGGACTGCCCTCTGAAAGTTCCTCTCTTTCTTTGTTGACCATACCTTGGAAGACGAGGCTATAGTTTGGCAGTTACAGAAAGCTGGGTGGCTGACTACACACTGGTAGTGTCCTTGCGTGCTCATGATTACAGGAGTTGTAGCTGCGTTCTCCCTTTCCTCTCCTTGCTGGGCTTCTGTGGCTGCTGTGAGTGATCTCACTCAGTTTCTGCACTGCAGCTTGGGTTTTCATTATCAGCAGTTGCACTAATATTAGCAATCCTCTGGAGCCTGTAGCTTCACTTCAGTAACCACTTTTTCTAGCCAAATGTTTTGCATTTCACCTGGGTGACTACCACATCAGCCAAATACTGTCCAATAGGACTTTTATCTGTCAGAAAGGAGATTTTCTTCCACCTTACAGCCTTCAGTCATAGGAGGATTTCCTCCTCCTTCCTCCATCCAGGAAGCTGTATTAATTTGCTCAGTGTTCCAATGCTGATGCATGAAAGAGGCAACACCTTCATACCTGGAGTCAGGGGTAAACCTCATCAGGTATGTTGAAGTCACTCAGCTGTCTGAGGAAATGGTCTGGCTCCTCTTCAGTCGCCCAGGCTAGCCCTTGGGACTGTGTGGCATGCAAACCATTTGCACATCAGACACCCACCATCTTCAAGACTCTTCAGGCAAAATTTCTTCTCTGCTTTCTGGGATTACTCTTTTTGTAATATGGTATTGCTTTTCTTGAAGTGGCCTCAAAAATTTCTGTCTTCACTCACCATCAGAGTTTTTCCTCCATGTCAAAGAACAGCTGCTGCCACACATTTTTAGGTCCAACATGTGCACTCAAAGGTTCTGTGCAGCAACAGCCCCGTCACGTGGGGCAAGCCAAGTACCTTGTGCGCTAGCACGGGGCTGTCAGTGCACAGATGTGGAACTGGGAGGATGTGTCTCCAAGCCATATTTTGGATAGAGGTATAATGAAGGTATCTGCTGGGGATATTTTCCGTGGCTCCAACCACAGCTTCTTTGGACTCGACCACATTTTCTGCAATTATTTGCTGCATTTTCTCTTAAAAGCAAAAGGAGCTTTTTCTTGTACAGACTCTCTGGACATGATCTCTTCTTTGAGAAGACAGATTACAGCATTACTTTCTGTTTCTTTCCTGGTAAGTGCCGCTGCAGCACCCAGGGCTGCTCCCTTGACTCTTCCTCCCCGTTTGCACCATGCTGTCTGACAGAACTGCAGTCAAGAAAAATCTGCCAAAGGAACTTTTCTTCTGGGTTTGCCATATACTTTCAAGGAGTATCTTCACAGCTCAAAAGTGCTGCAATGAAGTCTTGGACATGCAGGTGCTCGAGGTTTGTCAGGAATGTCCTCTCGGTGCCTATGATGTGTTCCAGTGGTAGCAGCACAGCTATATGTGCACTGATTAAGCTCCCTGTATCCAGGGACAAAGCAATAATCCAGTTTTTCCATCTGAATATTATTTTGCCAGGTTGACATCTGTGCTCTCAATCCTTTCACTACGGAGCTTCTTGCACTGGTGCCATTCCAACTACTGCTTGTTAAGCACTTTCTTGTGTGGGACTTCCTTGGTTTTCATAAAGTATTTTATTTCTTTCCCAAGGCAATCCTTCATGTTCCAGATTGCTGCCCCACCCAGCTGTTATGGAGGCCCTGTGGCTCCTGCTGACCTTGATCTCAATCAGTAAGTAGTTACTCAACACATAGCTTCCAGTTTCTTAGAGGAGGTTGGTTTATGGCATTGGCTTTATTGATGGTGCCTAAAGTCCTGAATTTGCTATGCAGTGATTTCCATTCTGCTTTCATCCAGGTTTAGTTTTTGCTTCCTGAATTTTGGCTGAGTGGTGGTATTCCGTCTTGCCTTAGTTGCATACCTCTCAGTTGTCATGTAGGTTTTCACCTCCTGTCAAAATTCAGACTTCGTGCACCCTTTTCCCAGGAAATGTCACATGCTGATAGCAGGCTCGCGGGTGTTTCCTACCAAGTATTGTAGCTGCTTCTCTCTTCTTCCAGTCTCACTGGCCACACTGAGAATGGACAGGTTTTATTCAGGATATGCTGCAGAGTCCTGATCAATAATACCCTATAGTCGCACTGGAGTATTGAGTTGGGTTTTTGTGCAGTGATCAGTACATATCCAGGCTGTCATTTTCTTCCTCGCTGTACCCATTCTAGAGGTTTAGCTACTTTAAATCATATTCTTGTGTCAGACACTGCAGTTTCTCTACCTCTTTGTACCTTACTTGTTGAAGTGGTTGCTGAAATACCTGAGCTGTTGGTACCAGGACCCTGGGAGGTGAGTTAATTTTGCAGCTTCCAGGATATAGCCCATGTTTGCAAACAAAAAATTCTTAGCTGTTAGAAAAAATCCCATTTTACTCGCCTCTGCTATAAAACAGATTGCACAGATACCAAGGTTTTTATCAAGTAAAACCATTTTCTGTCTTGAGACTGATTTGCCAGCATGTCAACCATATAGAAAGAGAAGTTCTGACCTTTCTTTGGGTGGAAGACCTTCCTATTCCGTTAGGTGCAGGCAATGCTGCAGTCCAACTGCAAGCTGGCTTTTGCCCATTTTCCATCTCGTGCATACCGATTGCTTTTTCTCCAGTTACCCGTTTTGAATGTCACAGGTTTTCCTTTGGCCCTACACAGCTAATTAGACCTAGGAAGCTGGGTGCATTGTGATCCTTCTCTTTGTGCTGTACCGTAGCCAAGAGGAATGCTGTGTCACTGCCACTGCTCGAGTCTCTTTGGGGGTGCTCTTCAACTGCAGGAACCGTACGCCCTGTACTTTCCTGTTTGCTTATGTGTCACGCCTCTGCAGAACACTTTACTCTGTGGTTGGAATCAAAGGGCCTTATCAAAAGGCGACTCTTCAATAAAGCTGAAATGAAACATTTGGAACTTGTGAACAGAATGTTGTGCTATTTTGCATGGGGGAGTTTAGGGAGAAGGCAAACAGCTTCTCAGTTATCGAGTCAGCGTTTCGGAGGGCGAAGGGGGGAAAGGAGCTTCCTAAATGGCCAGGGCATTATTTTCTTTTAGCAGAGATTTGATGGTCAGAATTGGAGACTGTGTCAGAACGCAAAGCTGCAAACATGGGACGGTGATATTGCAATCCTGATCCAAGAGGAAATCCACAGCTCTCTGCAAATTAAAGCAAACAACAGCTTGCAGATGTGTAGAGCTATGCATCTGCCTGCCTGTCAGGGTGATGGGCTACCAGGCAATACTAGCCCATCAGCAGGATAGTGGTGTGCAAGTGGTGTGAGCCCCCTAACAGGCAACGTGTCCTACCTTAGGGTGAACACCCACATACCATAGGGCCACGGCTCTCCCTATAGACATACATGCATCCATGGCCAAAATGATTCTCACCTGCCTATGGGGCAAGATTTTTAGAGTGGCAAAGGATGCAAGTAGAGAACTCGATGGAAACAGGGCACTGAAAAGAGCACTGGGAACCAGTTTGCCTCTATAGGTCCTGAGCCTGGAAATGCCGTGATGTTTCAAGCATAATAATGACTTTGGTCAAAAAGAGTTTTGTTCATTTGGTCCTACAGAATACCTGAGATGACATTCATGAAGGACAAATTTTATTTTCTCTCCTATTTTCTCCTCATTTACAAAGCAATTGAGTATGAAAGAATTATTGAAAAATATTGTTATTAAAAGAATGACTATAAAAACTGTAACTTGACCTGCAGTGGTAAAAAGATTCTTTTAAATAACATTCTTTACCCATATTAGTTCTTTCTCAGCAAATGTTTATTCACAAATTCTTTCTTACTAGTACTGGATTTCGTAATTGAAACAAATATTATTTCAGAAATAATAACAACAGAAAACAATATGTATTCATCTTGTAATTATTTTCAAATGATGTAATGTATTATTTTTTTTGTGGTAAATGTAGAATTAAAATTTACCTATTGGTAGGGGAAAAAGCCGTAATTTTTCTAGCAACCCACACACAGACCTTATAATACCAAATTAGCACACCTGGGTGTAGGTGTGTAAAGAAAAAAAGGGGGTTACCTTGTTTCATAGGGGTGATTGTGTTTTGAATTATCTTGCATGTATCTAATATGCCAGGGGCATTGCGGGAGCTATGCAAATCTCACAAACAATTAAAGGATTCAAGTTTATAAGATACTCCTGTTGATTTAGGCCCAGTTTTCACTCAGATTTTACAGACTAGTGAAGGTACACCAGAGGGGCCAGAGTTTATACCTACAAAGTGTACATGAGCTTAAACTTCTTCCTTGAACAGAAATGTACTTTATTGAAAGTGTAACTGCATCTATACTACGTCTCTAATGGCTGCAGCTAAATTTTTAAGCTTTTAAAGCAAAAATATAAACAGACACACACACAAAACCCAAACAAAAAAGGAGCAAAATGACTTGCTGTGATTCAGCAGAGGAGCTAGAGGAAGCTGCTACACCTGCCTCTCCAGTTCCACTGTTCTGTAAACGCACAGTGATGGTCAATGCCTATTGGAACCTTCCCCAGCACCTGCAGAAGTGCCAGAGTGGCACCAATAGCTAAAATCTGATCAAGGTTTTGGATAAGGACCCACTGAGCCTTCAGAGAACTATTTTGAGGCCAGCCCTTGCTCATCCCCCATTTCCAGTCACAGTAATCTTGAAGAGGAGACAACCAGCCTTGCTGGGGGAGGACTGGAGACTTCCTCCAGCTGTAGTGGAGAGAGCAATGTAAAGTACCCAAAGAGGTACCAAGATGTCCTCTATTGATTCCCATGAAAACCAACTCTGCTCTGGTGCCCAAAGAGGAGCATTAGTAGTCAGCCTAGAGATAGTATGGCATCTGGATATATTACCCAGCAGACACGCATTTCTCTGCATTGTTCCCTCAAACCCCACTAAAACCTTACTAAAACTTGGGACAATGGCTGTCCAGGCACACCAAGCTCAGGCACACAGAGCAGAAGGACTGTTTAGGTGTATACAAAGAGGCACACCCACAAGGGTGTCCGAGGAGGAAAAGACGACAGCACAGCAACCTGGTAAGCTAATCACTTCTCCCAGGCTTTTATGGGCTCTGCTGAATTTGACCTCTCAGCATTAGCAATTCTATAGACGATGTAACTAGGAAGAGGGGAAATATTCCTGTCCCATCTATCACACGGCAAGGAGGCTCCTTACAGCTCCCTTTTGGCACCTAAATCAGGAGATCTGCAGCAGCTACACTCCCTTAAAGACGCGACTGTTCGGAAGCATCGATGGGTTTCATGGTTGCAGTAGCTCATTGCAGGAAGTAAATTAATGGGGAAAACAGCTGAAAAGGTGATTAAAAATAAAAAAAAAAATAAAAAAAAAAAAATTAGCAGTCTTAGTATCTTAGACCACATATTTGCACTCCTTTCCTCTAACAAAAGACATGATGAGCTTGCGCGCGCACACACTCATGCTTATTCTATGCTTTTTCGCCTCATCTGGCAGCCGCTTTCCGGTCCAGCAGACACTAACATCTAATGAGTCAAACTTCCCATTTTCAGACTAATCAGTCGGCTGCACTAATTGCAAATGCAAATATGCAAATTTATATTAATTAATTACTCTGCTAATTAGTTCTGCGGTCTTTTTGGGGTAATAAATCATTGTGCAGTGGAAGGGAAACACGTCCTGTCCCATTTCACTCCACATAAAAATTTAATGTACTCATTGAAGAAAATATACAAAACTACCCCCATTTCTGATAGCTCTGCTTCTACTGATGAGTCCCCTACAGAAAGGTATGATTGTAAGAAAGCTTTCACATCTCTGGCAAATGCCATCACTAAGGTGCCTGTTAGCAATTTAATTATCACATTATGAGCTCCAGGAAAAGCCAGTTTGCTGTGCTGCAGGCTGTGACTCCGAGCTCTGTAGTTCACACATTTTGCAGCAAATGCTGTTTATACATACATGAAAGATAATCTGGAGGAAAGCATTTGCTCTGCTCTACCTGAATGGACTGCTAAAGCTTGTGCTCAAATCCCAGGAAGCTGGAGTTGCTAAAACCATCATTACTTGATACACTTTAGTCCTGTAGCCTCACTAGATCACTAATTTGAATGGGTTGTCAGGAAAAACAGAGTAGCCGAGGAAGAAACTGCTTGCAGAGCCCTTCCCTGGCCTTGAATCTGACTTTGATCCATTTCAGTGGGGAACTTTCAGCTCCCCAGCTGGTGCCACCTCTCCCTTGCACCCCTTCCCTCTCCAGCACACCCCGGGAATAGGGAGGGTCATTCCACCACCCCACCTCCATGTTGCTGGTGGTCTACCCAGCCTCAGTGGACCTGTGGCCTTCTTTCCTCATGTCCACATCTGGAAGGTGCAGTCAGTTCCCCACATTGGCTTCGTGCCCCAGCATGGGCGTCCTGTGCTGTGCGCTGGTGGAGGCTCAGGTACCAAAGCCCGTTAGGGTGTGAAGGTCCATGTGTCAGGGTTTATTCTACATCTTTTTCCTTTTAGGACAGGAGAAAAACATCCCCATAGCATAACAAACCCAACAGCACCTGGCTGTGAAAAGAGAGTTGCTGAGTTCCCTCATCGTATGGAGCTCTACCAACCTATACCAAGCAACTCACAGCAGTGCTGTGGTGCACAGCTTGGCACAGGCATCCTAGCAGCCAAAGGCATTTCTAAGAGAGCTAGAAAGGCATCAAACCAGTTGCAGACTCATCTCACACAAGTTAAGGCTAACTAGAAATGCAGCATCTCCCACAGCTCTCAGAAAGTTTCTTCATCTTCCACTTCCTTATTTGTCACTATTACATGATTTCAATATCAATATTTCAATTACCATCATTTCAATAAATGTGAAATGGTCACAGAGCATTTGAGAGTTCAAATGTGATCAAGTGGGTTAATCCATCTCATAGAGATAGGCTGAAAACCAGATTAAAATGTTATAAAATTTGTCAGAGAGGAGAAGGAAAGAGGAGAGGAGAGGAGAAGAGAGG
>VZTM01020255.1:3252-30622 GCA_013400555.1 Jacana jacana
TTTTTAAGTCCAACAGGATAGTTTCCTTTCTTGATGGGGTGGAAAAATTTTCCAAGTTCTATTTGTAATGCAAATATTTTTTGCTATTTCAGTACTCCAAGGGTACGTAAATGGCATTGCTGGAATTATTGTCTTCACTTCTTATTTTTATATTATAAACTTCTGCTGTGACTATTTTGGGGTAACACCAACTTGATAAAATTAAAACATACTAAGGATGGGATAGTTGCACACAAACTATTGTGTCTTTTGCTAATGTGTACATATGAACATATTTTTCTCTTATAAACAAGAAATGGTGGACACAAATTTGAAAGGAGATGGTGAGAGATTAGAAAGCATCAACTCTGAAGAGCAATACAATAGCATGGGGTGGGGGTGCTGAGGCTGGGTTGTCAGGGGTGCTGCTGGATGACCTCTGTAGGGAGCAGCTGTGTCTGCCCTGAGCTGAACACAGATCATTCCAGCCAGCTCCAACTGACCTACTGCAGGGCATGGCCCAGCCCCGCTGCCTGGATGACAGTGTCTCAGGGAAAGCCTCTGTCAAAAAGGTCAAAACACTGCTCATCAGCCAGGGCTGAGGGGAAAAGTGAGAAACAGCCCTACAAGCCCTGAGGGGAAGGAGGGGAAGAGATGCTCCAACTGTCCCAGCAGGGATCCCCTGCAGCCCATGGAGAGACCATGGTGGAGCAGGTATTGCCCTGTAGTCTGTGGAGGAGTATGGTGGAGCAAATATCCATACTGCAGCCTGTGGAGGATCCCATACTGGAGCCAAGTGGATATGCCTTGAAGGAAGCTGAAGCACATAGAAGATTCACACTGGAACAGGCTCTTGATGGTCACTCCAACCCATGGAGAGGACCCCATGCTTGGCACAGGGGGAAAGTGTGTGGATGAAGAAGGCATAGAGAGGAGCTGTCATGGATTGACCACAACTCTTGTTTACTAGAACCCCGGTGCTTACTCTTATTTTCAGTTGGCAATAAATTAAATGAATTTTCAAAAAGTTGAATGTGTTGCCTGTGGCAGTAATTATCAAGTGATCTCCCTGTCTTTCTCTTGACGCATGAGCTTTTTAGTCTCATTTTCTCCCCATCATGTTGAGGAGGGGAAGTGAGAAGCTGGGTGGGCAGCTGGCTGAAGTCAACCCACAACAGGATACAGTGCATGAGGAACTGAACTTTTCCAACAGTGCTGGGGACTCAAATACCCATTCTAACTGTTGCTCCATGACTCGGAGGCAATGGCTATAGATACTGATAGAACCACAGTCTGTATTTTTAAAAGATGCTGAAAAAAACCTAGGAAACTACAGAGGGAAAGGGCCATAAGAACAGTTTGGATAGAGAATTCACTTCATAGTGCCTGACTTGAACAACAAGAAGTTATCTTTAGTTAAGAAGAAAACCATGATGGTATGTGATTGTGTATGGGATCAGTACTGTTTAATATCTTCATCAGCAACACAGTGGGATCAAGTGCACCCTCAGCAAGTTTGCAGATGGCACCAGGGTCAGTCACGCAGTTGGCATCTCTGAGGGATGGGATGCCATTCAGAGGGACCTGGACAAGTTTGAGACATGAGCACATGTGAACCTCATGGAGTTCAACAAGGCCAAGTGCAAGGCCTTGCACTTGGATTGGGGCAACCTCTGGTATCGATACAGGCTGGGGGATGAAGGGATTGAGAGCAGCCCTGCCAAGAGGGACTTGGCGGGGGGGTACTGTTGAATGGAAAGCTTAACATGAGCTGGCAATGTGTGCTTGCGGCCCAGAAACCAAACCGTATCCGGAGCTACGTCAAAAGAGGCATGGCCAGCAGGCCAACAGAAATAATTCTGGCCCTCTGCTCTGGTGAGATCCCACCTAAAGTACTGCGTCCAGCTCTGGAGCCCTCAGCACAGAAAAGACATGGACCTGTTGGATCAGGTCCAGAGGAGGGGCACAAAAATGATCGGACAGGTGAAACACTTCTGTGATGACAGACTGAGACAGTTGGGGTTGTTCAGTCTGGAGAAGAGAAGATTGCAGGGAGGCTTATATGCCTCCTTTACAATAAGAAAGGTGGGGACTTACATTTTAGGGGGAACCTGTTGCACTAGAACAAGGGGTAATGGCTTTAAATGAAAAGGGAAGATTTAGACTAGATCGAAGGAAGCAATTTTTTATGCTGAGGGTGGTGAAATGGAAAAAGTTGCCCAGAGAGGTAAAAGAGGCCCATCTCTGGAAACATGGCAGGACAGGTTGGAAGAGGCTCTCAGCAACCTGATCTAGTTGAAGATGTCCATGCTTGTTGTAGGGGGTGTTGTACTAAGTGACCATTAAAAGTCCTTTCCAGCCTAAACCATTCTATGATATAAAGAAAACAGCATGCTAACATGGAGTTTGGAGAACTGTTGTGAGTTAGCCCCAGCCAGCAAAAAAGAATCATGTGGTCTTTCTCTCATTCCCTGCCCCTGGTGGTGCTGTGGAAGGAGATGAAGGCAGTTTAACAGCACAGCAAAGAAAGCAACCACGATAATACCAAGAGAGGAATACAGAAAATATAATTAGTGGACAGCAACTACCCATTTGGCTAGTTTGGGTCAGCTGACCTAGCTGTGTCCAACCCCAACTCCTTGTGAAAACTAACCTTATCCCCCCAGGACAAGAACACATTGCTGAAAAACCCAAACGGACTCACTGCAGTGAGAAATGAGGCACATGCTTCAATAGAAGCTATCAACTGTCGAAAGAAAACAATAAGAAGCAAGAGATTCTTGATCTGTTCATGTCTTCAGATCAAGACTTGATATCAGTCTGCTAGATTGTGTGCAACTCTCTCCCTGTTAGGCAGGGGAAAGGGAAACTAATTCTTTGGGAGTCAACAAAGGAGGTCTGTGTGCATGAGAGATAAATAGCAAGATTAGACTAAAAGAAGTAAAGCACTACTAGTTTCTATCAGTCAAAAGAACACTACCCTCTTAAATAAGCCAGGTTTCTAAATATTATTGATGGTTGAAGCACCTCAGTTCTTCATGCCTTCTATAGCAATTATAGAGTTGGCTGATGTGGATGGAGGAAAGGGACTGCATTAGCTGGGGGGGGGTGCTGTCTTCAAAACTGGTCCTAAACACAAGAGAGCTTGGAATGCTTCTTGAGGAAAAAAAAAAAATTAGCATAAACCTGTGTGAAAAAGAAGCATTCTTAAGCATTTCTTAAGCATTTGGTATATTTGTAGGCTGCCACTGAGTAATCGGAATAACAGTGGCTGACTCCTGGGCCTTGCAGGAACACTTCTGAATATTGGGGGAATGTGGTGGAGTCCTCTACTGGGAGGAGAGCAGCATTCTCTCTTGAGAGAATGTATAATGACATGTGGTGGGGGAGGACATGGCTGATGTAGGCCCAGTAGTTATTTCACTTGCTCTTCATGAAATTTCAGTTTTCCCAATAGAAGAGATATCCAGGAATGTACGGGTTCTTTTCTCTCTTTAGTGAAAAACTATAGAAATGTTGACTAATGTTTTCCTTCTCATTTCCACAAGAATTTGAGGTAGCTGCCAATTACTACACACGTTGTTTTACCCTGTAGAAGCTGTACGTGGTATTCTCTAGTAAACATGCCTGCCTTCTAGTAGGAATACAGTGGAAAATACACTTGCGGATTAATACGAGTCTCCCCAGTTAGACAGGCTGAGACATTATCCCAGTATAAAACAATGCCTTTTGTTTATATATAGCTTCTCACATATAAATATTATCCTGCTATTGTGAAAGAGAAATATTACTATTTTTAACAGGTGCCAGGGCATGGAGAAGAAAAGAGGAATTGTTCAAGGCCACCCACATAGCCAGCCCTGGCCTAGCTCTTAGCCCCGTGCTCTCTCTAATAGCCAATATCTAATCTGCCCACTGTAAAGAGGTCTCAAAAATATTACTAGTAGGTGCTGAAGCACATACAAAACTATCAGTGTTTATTGCGGAATTATTTTGTTTTTCTGTTCTCTTGCAGATCATAAAGTGTCTGGAATTTCCATTGAAACGGATAACAAAAATGTAAAAGCAGAAGAGTTTAAGGGTATGGTATGGGCATTGCTGTGATTATTTTTAGTATGTGCACAACACATGCAAACAATATATACAGAAGCTGTACAGCTGTTAAGATTATCTTCCTGTTTCCTGAGGGGTCCTGCTCCTAATCTCTCCTCTGACTGTTTGTGTAATCTTGTTCTTGTCTTCATTTTCTTACTCGATGTGAGGTTGGATGAGATGCTCCCCAGGGGGACTCTTCAACCTCACCTATTCTGTGGTTCTGACTTGTTTGTCACTCCTGGTAGCTTGCTCTGTAACTTCTGCTTGATTTCCTTCCACCCAGAATGATGGATACTGATAGAAAGGAGAAGCATTAGTTATCTGACGGAAGTGAGGGACTAGAGACAGAACAACTGCAAGTCAGCAAATTGTCAGTAACTACAACTTAATGGCCATCTTTAATTGTCAGTAATTTTAATGGCTATTTGCATATTTATACATGTATATGGCATATGTAAAATAACAACTTACTTCCAATAATGTCCTTGAGAAGTTAAGGAGGCTGGGAGGAAAACGTGGGCAGATGCGAAAGGGATACTAGTAGTGTGTCTGTGAGGCTTGTGGTTTACATGAGGTTTGTCTGTTTGTTTACGGGTGGCGGGGGGTTACATGTGGTTGAAGTAGAGAGGTGGGAATTGAAAGAACTGTTTGCTGAGCTTTAGGCTTTGTTTATCTGTTTGAGATAATAATCAAATATTTTGGAGGTCTCTAAAGCTGTCAGCTGGGCTCCTGTCAAGTATTTTTGTCACTTTTGGGGAAAAAACCTTAATACATTTAGAGCTTAGGACAGATGAGAGGAGAGAGAAGTTCTTCAGGTAATATTAATGCTTGATTAGATTCTGTCTTCTTATATGACATAGGACTTGTATTTTGTTCTTTTGTTACTCATATGATAGTGAGATCAGTTTAACATAGCTCAGATGCCATGCCAAGTTCTTTTTGTCTAGCAACACTAAAGGGGCTGATAGGCTGATGGCAGGGGCTGATAGGCGTAGCTATTCAGCTGAATGCAGCTGATCTGAAATGCATTTTTCTTTTACATGCCAACTCCTGTTACTTTAGAGGAGGGTGTTTGGCCACTGGAACAGGCTCCCTAGGGAAGTGGTCACAGCACTAAGCTTGTCAGAGTTCAAGGAGTGTCTGGACAATGCTCCTAATCCTACGGTTTAGTTTTAGGTAGTCCTGCAAGGGGCAGGGAGTTGGACTCAGTGATTCATATGGATACCTTCTGACTTGAGATATTTCATGATCCTACAATCAAATTATAGTCTCCAGAGCAGATATAAATCCAAATTAAACATTGTCCAGACTTCTCTAAGATCCCAGAAGGTTCTTCCAGGCCTGGCAGAGCCGGTGCTGATGCACAGCATCCTTTGGACCTAGCTTAATGCAAGTCAAGTAGGCCTGTTCTGGAAAATGCCTCTTGCTGACTCTGTAAGTATGGGGAAAAGCAGAAGAGAACTATAGCTAAGGAGAGTTTTATTATGTTGTCTTTGTTCTGTGTGCGCTCCCTATCTTCCATGTCATCCCCTTCCTCTGACTAAGATTAGTGGGAAGGCATCAATGCTAGCTTTCCTGAAATTAAAAAAAAAAAAAAAAAAAAAAAAAAAAAAAGTAGCATGCAAGAAAGGGGCAGCTCATTTAGGATAGAGGATACAGATGACTTGTTCAGCTGAGAATACTTCAGCTGAGCTGCTCTACATCAACCAATGTAGACCAGCTCGTGAGACCAGCCAACTGTCACAAGGTCAGTAGCAAAAGCAAGCTGAGCTTGAATGATGGTTTTTCTTTGTTGGAAGGATACAAAAACAAAATGGAAAGGAAACTTTAGCAAATCTTAAGATTCAGGAAGCCTCCACCCATCCACTCAACCTGAAGTCAGGAACCTCAGGCTTCCTGAGTGCACAGCATGTTTTTCGAAGTGACCAGTGTGTCTGTAATATGTTTCTGGCAAAGAACGCCCTCCTGCCTCATTTTTTTCTTTCAAGTCTGGATTTTTATTTTTTTTTTCCCTCCCCTTTGAGACATCACCAAGGCTACCAGTCTGGCCCCATGGAAGCTTTTTGTTTCTCTACAGAACAGACCTGGAAAATCAGACTCTAAAGGGTGAGTGAATAAATCTGTTGGTTAATTGCCCTTCAGCCTTGTTTGCTGAGACTTGAAATGAATGTGCTGGTTAATGCACATTGACTGTACATTTGAACAGTGGATGTTTGTCTCCTGAAAGGTAGACAGGCATTGCCGAAACTGTAAAGGCTTTTGATCCTTGACAGTCTGGCCTATATTCGAAGGTGAGCAGCCTAAGGGTCACAAGAACAATATTGTATTTGTTTCTCTTACAAAAGTTCCTGGGAGATACTAAACTTTATTAATAGGTTTGGAGGTAGTCAGGTGTGTGGTTGTATTTTTCTTCTGATGTTATCTTGGCTTAAGAGTTATTTACTAGGAAAAAAAATACATATTTCAATATGCTGTTCCACAGAGAATGGAACTACTGAAATGCTGAGTTTGTCCCAATAACTCACCTATACAGTTTGTCATGTCTTCTCTCCCTCTTTAGTTCCCCCATGATAACTATAGGTTTGACCATAGACTGCAATTACTATGATGCAAGCTACGTATTAGAGATGGCATGTGCTGATGCCCCAATGTGAGGGAGTAAAAAAGAACATATGAGCTACAAGCATTACCTGTTCCTCATTAGGAACATTGGTTTTGGTTTGTTTCCTACCCAGTTTATGACAACTTTAGCAACAAACAGTAACTCTTGAAATCTCAGTCTCTCTGTGAAATTTGGTTGGTGATGCCCACTGTACATAAGTCAGGGAAACTCAGGTAGGCAGACAGAAAGGTGAACAATTGTATAAACCTTCTTTTCTCAAGAACAACCAAGAGGTAACTGACAAGGGATATTATGATCAGCCTCTGTCACCAGCAAATCTGGGAGTCTGCGATTTTCTCCTGCCTGGACACTTGCAGTGTGTCTGGAGATTTGGGGGTCTTTATCCCAGGCTGACAGACACAGCTGCTGCTTTCCAATTTGCAGTTTCAACCAGTTGCAAGGTTGTGTGTCCCAGGTATGCATGTATGTGTGCACACATCTGCACACTCACAACACTGGCACAGCCAGCTACACAGACTGTCACAGACAAGGTCTTGCCTTCAACAGCACTCTCATGTGTATTGGCATGGCGATTGTGAAATTATACAAGTTTTCTATTCTTGGAGAAGCAAGTGGGGAGGTCAGCAGAACTGTTACCTTGGACTACCAGAGAGTGGACTTTGGTCTTTTCAGGAGATTGCTTGACAGCCCCTTGGGAGGCAATCATGAAGGTCAAAGAAATCCAAGAAGGCTGGATATTTTTCAAGAAGGAAGTTTTAAAGGTACAGGAGCAGGCCATCCCCAAGTGTTGAAAATGAGCCATCAGGGAAAAAGACTGGCCTGGCTGAACAGAGAGATGTGGTTGTAACTCAGAGAGGGAAAAAAGGAGAGTTTATGGCCTTTGGAAGAAAGGGCAGGCCATTCACAAGGACTACAAAGATGTTGTGAGGCTATGTAGGGAGAAAACTAGAAAGACCAAAATCCAACTAGAATTAATCTGACTTCTGCTGTTAAGGACAATAGAAAAATGTTTCTATAAATACATTAGCAAAAAAAAGACTAAGGATAATCTCCATCTTTTATTAGATGGGGGCAGAAATGTATTGATAAAGGAGGAGGAAAAGGCTGAGATATGTAATGCCTCTTTGCTTCAGTCATTAACAGTAAGACCAGTTGCTTCCTGAGTACCCAGACCCCTGAGCATAGCAGAGAGGGACAGGGAGAAGAATGAAGCCCCCATAATCCAAGGGGAAATGGTGAGGGACCTGCTACAGCACTTAGACATACACAAGTCTATGGGACCAGATGGAATCCACTTGAGGGTACTGAGGAAGCTGGTGAAAGTGCTCACCGAGTCCCTTTCCATCATTTACTGGTAGTCCTGGCTAATCAGGGAGGTCCCAGTAGACTGGAGATTAGCAAATGTGATGCCCATCCACAAGAAGGGCTGGAAGGAGGATCCTGAGAGCAACAGGCCTGTCAGTCTGCCCTTGATGCCAGGGAAAGTTATGGAACAGGTTGTATTGAGTGCCATGATATGGTACATACAGGGCAACATGGTGATCAGGCCCAGACAGCATGAGTTTATGAAAGGCAGGTCCTTCTTGACTGACCTAATCTCCTTCTGTGATAAGGTGATCCACTTAGTGGATGAGGGAAAGGGTGTGGATGTTGTCTACCTGGACTCCAGTAAAGCCTTTGGCACAGTTTCCCACAGTGTTCTCCTGGAGAAACTGGCTGCAAATGGTTTGGATGGGAGTATTCTCTGCTGGGTTAAAAACTGACTGAAGGACCAGGCCCAGAGAGTGACAGTAAATGGAGTTAAATTCAGTTGGCGACTAGTCACAAGTGGTGTTCTCCAGGGCTCAGTATTGGAGCAGGTTCTGATTAATATTGTTAATAATGACCTGGACAATGGTATTGAGTGCACCCTCATGAAGTTGTAGGTGACACCAAGTTAGGTGAGAGTGTTGATCTGCTTGAGGATAGGAAGGCTTTACAGAAGGATCTGGACAGGCTGGATCAATGGGCTTAAGCCAATGGCATGAGGTTCAACAAGGCCAGGTGCATTTGGGTCACAACAGTCCCATGCAGTGCTACAGGCTTGGGGAAGAGTGGCTGGAGAGCTGCCTGGTAGAAAAGATCTATTTGGGGGTGTTAGTTGACAGGTGGCTGAATGAGTTGGCAGTGTGCCCAGGTAGCCAAAAAGGCCAGTAGCATCCTGGTACATATCAGGAATAGTGTGGAGAGCGGGACTAGGGAAGTGAATTTTCTTCCTTTTTTTCCCCCTGTACTTGGCAGTGGTGAGGCCCCACCTCGAATACCCTGTCCCATTTTTGGGCTCCTCACTACAAGAAAGCCCTTGAGGTACTGGAGAGTGTTCAGAGAAGGGCAACAAGGCTGGTGGAGTGCCTAAAACACAAGTCTTATAAGGAGCAGCTGAGGCACTGGGGTTGTTTAGCATGGAGAAAAGGAGTCTGAGGGGAGACCTTATCACTTCCTACAACTACCTGAAAGGAGGTTGTAGTCAGGGAAGGTTTGATCTCTTCTCCCATGTACCAAGTAATAGGACAAGAGGAAATGGCCTTAAGTTGCACCAGAGGAGGCTTAGATTGGATATTAGGAAAAATTTCTTCACTGAAAGGGTTATCAAACATTAGGACATGCTGCCCAGGGAAGTGGTTGAATCACCATGCCTGGAGGTATTATAAAGACAGGTAGATGCTCCACTTAGGGACATGGCTTAGTGGTGGTTTTGACAGTGTTAGGTTGATGGTTGGACTTGATCTTAAATGTCTCTTCCAACCTAGACAATTCTATGGTTCCATAACACAGTCTGGGCTCACATAAAGCAATAAATATAGCCATCTGAGCATAATTCCTCCTCTCTGGCTGGTGAAAATTGAAGTTCCGTGGTAAAAGCCCTCCCACAACACTCTCTGGGTTCACAAGCACATGCATGTTCTTGGATCCTCTGAGTACCAGCACAGCTGCTCTGCCCATCTGTTACTATTGTTCTACTTGCTAGCTTCCCCAGCTTGAGGTTTGCTAGTGAGTTACATGCACACCTCCAGGCATACCAGGTTTAGAGAAGATACAAATGCTGTGCACACACCCCACACACCCACTTCCAGAAGACAGCACCACAAGAGAGACCAGGGGTGTCTTCACCTCCAGTGTGACCTCTGTTGCTGGTCCTAGGTTCACCATCCCTCTCTGCTCCAATAGCTCTCACTCCCAACATCTGTTGCCCCTCTAACTACTGATACAGAGACCTTCACTGGCTCCAGTTGCCCACACCACAGTCCCATCAGTTTGTTTCAAGATTGATGGTATTTGCCATCATTTCTGTTGGTCCCTGTCTGTCATGTTTGTGTATCTCATGTTTTGTTGTTGCCCCCTTTACTTGTTATCACTTTTGCATTGAAAAGGTCCTTGACTAGAAAACCTTAATGCAGCAGATGCTTACCTTCCCATACCCTTACAATAACCAATGTGAAACTGTAACTAAATATATAAGTTATTTAGGAGAATATTTAACCATTTTACTGGTAGGCCTTCTATCTGTGTTAAGTTATGCATTTGAACAGTTAAACTACTGGTACTGAATTCAGAATGGTAATAGACAACATATTGTTGATAACAGGGTCAGAGTCCTTTTTTTAAGGGTGGTCTGCTCACTTATAAAATTGTTTAAACCAAAAATGAGGGTAGTAATACATAATCTCTGCCCATCCAACATGGGAATATGTAGTCCCCAACATCTAATGTTTCATATAAAGGCCACTAAAGTATGGGAAAATTACTAGATTCTGTTTCCCCATTGTGTTTGTGTAAGTCTGAAGAAGGCCTGATGGCATCTGGCCCTTGCTGACTGCTTGAGTTGACTGCTCAAATCCTTTTGAAAGGGGAGTATTAATGTTATGGAGTGTACCAAACGCAATGCTGAAGTCTCTAATTTTCCTGTTTGTGTTTTGTTTTCTTTTTTTTTTCCTGTAGAGGCTATTCTTAGTTGCAAGCACAAATTTTCAAAAGGCATGAGCTTAAGAATAGAATGGAAGAAAATCCAGTCTCAAGAAGTTTCATTTGTCTACTACAATGGTGAATTTACAGGTACAGTCCTATAAACTTAGACTACTAGTTTAACAAGTGATCCTCTAGCATAGATAACGACTCTTTCTTGGGGAATAACATTAGGAAAATGACTGAAAGAGAAAAAAATGCTCTTGACTCTATACTGAACAGCTGTCCTTTTTAGGAAAAGAATCCTTCCCAGGGGAGGGGGGGAACATTTCTTAATAAAAATGTCACCTTTTTAATGAAGTTAAATATAAGAAAACTTAATCTTAAGGAAAATGTCACAGCACATTCCTTGACATTTTTCAAAAATGAAATTATATTCAGATATAAACTCCCCAAAACTGTTGCAAGCTCTGTACTCCTATCTACAAAGAGGTTTCTGAAGCTTTCTGTAGAGCTAGAGTCTTAGATATGAATAATGCAGCAATTTTATATACATAAAATATAAACTCAGCTGTATATTTTAAATTATTTGTATTCTTTTCAGAAGTGTAATTTCTGTTTATATGTTCTGAAAAGGACTCACCTCAGCTTTGTGCATTGAAGAAAATATGGGTCTCTGGTACGTTGTATGCAATAAGCAAAAGCTGAGAAGTGAAAGAAAAGTACAGTAATGTTGTTAGTTTGTAGATCTTGCAAGATGTGCTGGTCTTGGGGTTTTCCTGCATATATTTAATTTAGAGAAACACTGGAACTCAGTCCTGTGTGTGCATGTAACTTTAATTTCAAGTTTAATTTAACAAGCTGTAGAATTAAAAACCCCACCTAATTGTAAGAAGTCTGATGGCAATATCTTTACTGACTCAATTGACTTTTTCTTGCCAAGTTAAAATGTCAAATGTTT
Organism: Jacana jacana; assembly: GCA_013400555.1. Lineage (NCBI taxonomy): Eukaryota > Metazoa > Chordata > Aves > Charadriiformes > Jacanidae > Jacana > Jacana jacana. The sequence goes on from VZTM01020255.1 coordinate 14,853, forward strand.
TGCTGTGGTATCCCTCATGGTTCTTTCTTTAAGGTAATTTAGTGATTGCCATTCTTCTAGTGTAAAACTATACTGCTTTTGTCACCTGACTACTACTATTCGTGTTTTCTTGAAATACCTGCAGGAAAAGAAAATTCCATTTTCCAACTAGAAAATCGAAGAATGGTCCAGGCCAGAAGGGACCTCTAGAGTCATCTAGTTTGACTTCCCTGGAGTCAGTAGGGACACCCCCAGCTAGATCAGGTTGCCCAGGGCCTCGTGGAACCTCACCTTGAATATCTCCAGGGAAGGGGCCTCAACCACTTCCCTGGGCAACTTGTTCCAGTATCCACCTCCCTCCTAATAAAGAACCTATTCCTAATATCCAATCTAAATCTGCTCTTCCCCAGTTTGAAGCCATTGCGCCTCATCTTGTCACTGCAGGCCTTTGTAAACAGACCCTCTGGTGTATCAACACCACCACACAGCTTGGAGTCATCTGCAAATTTGCTGATGGTGGACTCAATCCCTCTATCTATATTGTTGATAAAAATGTTAAACAGCACTGGTCCCAGCACAGACCCCTGAGGGACACCACTTGTTGTGGTGTCTAGATGCTCTCCATCTAGACCTCAAGCCGTTGAGTACTACCCTCTGAATGTGATCATCCAGCCAGTTCCTTATCCACTGAACAGTCCACCCATCAAATCCGTATCCCTCCAGTTTGGTGAGCAAGATGTTGGGGGGGACTATGTCAAAAGCCTTACGAAGGTCCAGATAGATCGTATCTATAGGTTGTCCCTTACTACCCACATAGTCACCCTATCATAGAAGGCCACTGGGTTAGGTAAGACCTGCCCCTAGTAAAGCCATGCTGGCTGTCCTGAATCACCTCCCTGTCCTCTGTGTGCCCAAGAATGGCATCTAGAAGGATCTGTATGACCAAGGTAGGCTTTTTTTTCACTGAGGGCTTTTTTTGGACAAGTTGCGGAAGGTTCTTACTGTTTTGGGAGGAGGATTACGGATTGCTCTTTGATGATAGATAGGTAACACTGAACAAGTGAGTAATAGTTCATAAATTGTACAGGATTTCATAACAAGCCAATGAGACATAGACATTTGCTATAAGCAAAGAGCAAAAATCTGTCTCTTCTCCCTTAAAGGTGATCTTCGAGGCCGGGCAGAGATGCTGAATACAGGAATTCGTATTAGAAATGTGACCAGAAAGGATTCTGCGACCTACCGCTGTGAAATCAGTGCAAAGAGTGAAGAGGGGCAACGCTTGGGAGAGGCTACTATTACTCTCACAGTATTGGGTACAGACTTTGTTACTCAGGCTTCTGTAAAGACATTGAATGATGGCAAGGGAAGGTAGGGTTGTCCATAAGGTGTGTGGCTGCTAAGTTTTTGGTTCTTCTTTGGGCTGTGTTTATAAGCATGTGCACACATCATACAGTATACTTCACAAAAGAGCTTTGCAGGACTCGCATACATTAGAAAGGAATAGAACTAGTGTTTTGTTGGTATAACTGTGGGTTTCTGTTCTCGAAACTCAGCAAGTATACTGATTTACGTGATGGTGAAATGTCCATGTTTACTAAAACTGAAGTCACTCAGTGGCTGATAAGATGATCATGGTGTTTGGCAGTGGAAAGTCAGCATCTGTCAACACTTATCAAATATTTCTAAGCAGCAGTTTGTTTCAATATGCTACAGTCTCCTCCTGTGTTTGGAAGGACAAACTGCTGCAGTGCTTGTGCAATGCCAGCCAGTGAGCTAGCAATATGTGCATTTTATTTACAAGAGAAATGGTGGTGTCTTGAGGGGGTTGTTGTTCCTTTTGGTTTTTTGTTAGTTTTCTTCCCCAGTGAGGGAAAGCAGAGAAAGGTGAATATAAGCACATTCTTCTTGCATTCTTCCTGGTATTTGTCCCAGTTGAGTGAGTGGTAGAGGTTGGTAGTTTTCTTCTTTTCTCCTTATAGGGGGAAAAGAAAATATTTGCTTGTGTAGTTTCCATATTGTTGTTCTTTTTCTATATGCAATTAATTGAACTTATAAATTATATAGAAAGTCCCAAAGTTCTTCATAAAGGATTATAAATTCATGATTAGCTCCAAAATGAGGTAACCCCACTTATTCCTTCTGTTGTCCGCTTTCTCAACAGCTTTCTTCTTTTAAATGTGCCTTCTTAATTTAAAATTGAAATCTTAGAGCCCAAAATAGAGAGTGTGTGTGTTGCTCACAAACCTTTTATGAATGCTTGTTAAGGAGTCACTTGTGCTTTCAGTGTTCATGCATGCCTCTTCACCCTTAGTTTTGTATAGCCTCAAGTTACTGAAAAAAATTAAGTTACTTCTATGATCACATAATAGAAGTCAAAAAAGAGACATTAATCTTCATGGCAGAAGGAATGATCCATTCTCCTGCATCTCTGTTTGGGGATGTTTGGTTTTAATTTAAACTAAAAGTTAGTAACCTATTGTTTTTCACCCTCAGCCTGGGATTCACACAATGACTGTGATAACAGCCAATCTTGGTAATTCTTTGACAATCATTTTTCAAAAACTAGTTGGCTTCTTTTAATACAAAAGAAATCTTTTTCCTCTTTCTCGCCTCTCTTTTTAAATACTGGGACAGGGAAAGCAGGAATTGCAGGACTACAGATTCCCTTATTCCTCCTCTGTCTTTGAGCAAGAGGCCCCATGCAAGAAACAAGATGAGAAAAAAAAAACCTCTGGGATTGGATGAGAGGGTATAGATTGGTGACAGGATGACACAGCATCTGGTGGGGGAGGCTGGGAGTAAGCCTCTTTCTTCCATTTTTAGCAACTCACAAATTTTACTGCACTCTCCAGTAGCAGTACTCTGCCTCCAGCCCTTCATTTCGTTAATGTGGTAGTGTATAAGCTCACCTCCTCACCGGTGTCTGTCAAACTGTTGTCATATGTGTAGTCTTACCAGTATTGTTTATAACAAGTGCAATTTGATTTTCCAGTTGCTCCGACTACTCCGGTGTGTGAGGTACCCAGCTCTGCAATGACGGGAACAGTTGTGGAACTGAGCTGTAAGGAGACTGAGGGGTCTCCTCCGTCTGAGTACCAGTGGTACAAGAATGGTGCTCCCTTACTGGAAAAGGCAGGAATAGGCAGCGCTAGAGCAGCAAACATAACTTACACCATGAATAAAAAGTCTGGCACTCTGGTAAGTGTACTAACCAACTCTGTCATAACTAATTATCCAGAAAACCAAATGTACTGCTTAGTAAAATGATGCACAGTGGTTTCAATCCAAAAATGCACAAGGTCTTTGTCAGAGATCAATGTCATTCTGAAGTATGTACTAACAAACGTAGAAGGTGGTTTCTGCCTCAGAGCAATGACAAGCCATGGATGCCAAGTGATACAAATTGGGTGAGTTGCAAGGCTGCAGTAATGATACATGAGCAGAATCTAGAAAAGAAATGACAGATTTCATCCTGTCATTTAACTAACCAGTGCCAGGTGAGAATGATCTCTCAGTATGTCAACAGAGATTTGATAGCACCTTAAAATCTGAAGTAGCAACTTCACACTCTTCTGTGGGGGAGCGGTGCTAAGGGCAGTCCAGAATCTGTGCAATCTGGTGGCATTTACAGGTTCCAGTCCTATATTTTTGAATTCTATGGGAATAAGTTAGTGCTGCTAGTAACCTTAGTGTGTTTTTGGTTTAGTTGTTTGTCTGGGAGGTGGTGGGGGTGTTCCCTCAGAACTGGCCATCTTTCTTATCCCTCCCCGGTTAGCTGATCCTTTTAATAAACAAACAAACAACAAAACCAAACAAAACCATTACCACTAACAATGCATTGTCAGCTGAGATTTTTCAGAAGAGCTGTTCCAGGGACACTCTACTCATGTGCATGATCAAACCTGGAAACGGAAATGTGACTAAGTATTCTGAGGTGCTGTGGATTTCTCAGCACACTGGAAATTAGGTGAACTACTCAAAATTACCAAACGCTTCTGAAAATCTTGGTTTTAAAGTATGGGATATATTTAAGTGAAAAATGTTAACAGGTCTAAGGATTAAAACAATAATAAATATAGAGAAACACTGGAATTAACAGGAGGTTGGTCTGTTCGTCTCTTGCTTCCTTATTTTCATTTCTACTGCAGTACTATTCGATGAATAGTGCAGTTTAGCATTAGAAAGTGACATTTCTTGGGGGGAACCCACAAACTTTCCCTGAGAAATATTTCTGTACTACATTAATTTTATTTTACTTTCTGTTCCTTTGAAAAAAAAAAAATGTTCTGATATAATGGATTCTGAAATTAGTCAAAAAAAACCTGGAAAGGTACTGATCCACTGAAACAGAATTTCCTTGTTAGATACATACCATCTAGTTAAAATATTCATCCAAAAGACCCTCTCAGACCAGAAGCTAAATTTTAGGGCCAGGAGATGCGACTAAGGAAGCTGAATTATGAGGTCAACTTTTCACTTTCTTTCAGGATTTTTTGTTTATAAAAACAAGCAACCAAACCCTGTTAACATGTCAAACTCTCTATCCCACAGGAAAATCTGAATTTTTTTTCCCATTCTGATAATGGTTTTGGACTCTGTCTTAACAGCTATTTAACACAGTTACAAAGAATGACACTGGAGAGTATTACTGTGAAGCCTCCAATGGGATTGGATTATCCCAGAAATGCTCAGTGAAGCGCATGCAAGTTGGTATGTGTCAAAGGAAATGAGTGGGAAACAGTCTTGCAATAGGAATTATTTTATTGTGTAATACAACTGAGAAACTAAAACCAGATTGAATTGTATCTTCTTACTTTACTATGGCATTTGGGGGCAGGAATAATAATAATAATAATGGTTCCTTATATATAGTTGCTGTGATCACGTAAAGCATTCCCTTTTTACAGCATTTCACAGAAAAGTAGCTAGTGTAGTACCCTAAAATTATGGTATTAGCCAGCCTTTAGGTTGCTAAACACTGAATTTCAGACAATGGCAGAACCCGTGTGACATCCCTAATATTTAAGAATGCCTTTGAGGAAGCAGTACAGGATAGCATGGCAGACCACTGGGTTATTTTCTTTATGAAAAGCCTCCCTTTTGAGATGCATTCATGTGAGATCTTAATGTAACAGATCAGAAATTTACCTATGACTCATTTATACCTGCTAGGGGAATGCTGAAGAAGTCAGTATATCTAAATAAATAACTGAATTAATAAATAAAACCACACTACCTCTTTCTTTTCTACTTGCATAGCACAGCTGAAGTGTAGCATTGATTAGTTAATTAAAAATTTAGCAAAGACTGGAGGGACAGAGTCTATAATAGCCCAAAATGTATGAATGTTTTCACAGAACATAAAACTAGCTTTTGCAGACATGATAGGGAAGCAGGTGGTAAAGAAACAAAGTTTCTAAAAGATCCTAACAAATACTGCACAAAAGTTCACATCCAAGTACTCCATAAAGCAGTTGTCCGGTGCTTTCTTAGAACGTGGCTGAAAATCACTGTATCATGGCTTTTAATGTGTTCCTGGTTGATTATAAGCAAGTGTTCCATGAGCTACCAATGCAGAATCCCTCAGTTGTGGAAATACTCACCAAAGGCCTAAATTGTTATCAACCAGTGCACAAAAATTGATGGGTTTGGGGGTAAAATTCCCAACTGTATATTGATGTATGTTTCCAGTCGGGACCCAATTAAGTAATTGGATGCATTAAAAAAAAAAACCAAACCCTATGAAAATGGTTCTGCTTGTTGAAGTTTTTCTTTTTCCTAAAATGGATGACTGTTTGAAGCTCTTAGCAGTTTTATCAGGAAATGGCCATAGGTCATCACCTTCAAAATAAAAATGGCTAGATGTTTCTGTAGCACAGTGCAGAGTTTTAACCTTTGACGTGTGGGCTAAAATATTTGTTGGTCTTTATTGTGTTGAGTTTTAAAAGCCTTGCTGTTTAAGATTAATAATTTTAAAAAAAAAAAAAAAAAGCATTTAATTTTAAATAACTTTCCTGAAGAGTTCTTCAGGACTGAGATCTGATGTTGCCATCAGATCTTTGTTGTTTGAGCCAAAGTAACTGTATGAAAACACCTATTTTAAGACTTCACAAGATTTCAAGGTAGTTTTTCTTAGATATATTTGCCATGAATAATACTTATTTGGGATAGATATAATGAGGACTATGTATCCCTTGAACCCCTCTCATTCTTTCCTTACTTTTGACCCAAACTAAGCAGTTAAAGAAGTTGAAGCTTTTATTGTGGCTGTTATACAACAATGATTTTTGGGCTGCTTCAACTACACCTACATGTTACTAATTAACTTATGTAGCTTTGGCAAAGGACCATCTATAGATACAAGAAGTGCCTGTAGTAATTAGGGCAAAAAAAATCCAGCCTATGGAAATTTTTACAACTTGTAACGTTTTATAATTACAGATGACCTTAATGTAAGTGGTATCATCGCTGCAGTTGTATTTGTGGCTCTGGTAATGGCATTGTGTGGCCTTGGAGTATTTTATGCCCAAAAAAAGGGCTACTTTACAAGTAAGTAAAGCAAAATCACTTCTTCTTTGTGTCAAAAAATAAAAATAAAGATAATATATTTTTTTTTAAAAAGTCTGTACTTGTGCTGACTGCACCAGTCTTGACGAAGGCTCTAACAGCATGGTACTAAAGCTAAAGAGCGTTACAGCAGCAACTTGATTGTGTAGGTGTTTTTAGTGTACCGAATTCTGCTGCAACAGATACTTTAAGAATGCTGTGGCAAGTTTCCTTTGCCTAAGGCAACCGAACAGCAATCGGGGCAAAGCAACCAGCTGAACCCCGGCTCCCGGAGCCTCTCTGCTCTGGTTTTGAGAGGGAATGACAAAGAAAGGCAAGGTGAAAAACAAGTCATGAAAGTTGACTCGTAGCCTAGGAGGGCTGGGTGCTAGGGAGAGGGAAACTGAGTTACTGGCTCCCTCTTCTGGGTCGTGGCGAAACTGCATGTGGAGGTTGCTGCAAACAACCTCGGCGGCCGGCCGCCCTCTGCGCGGGCTGTGGACACCGGGGCCCGCGGGGTTCAGCAGCAGGGAGGCCGAACGCCGGGGGTCAGAGAAGGTCCGCTGCCTGAAAGCAAAGGGCTAGCAGAGCTGCTCTTAGAATTCATGTGCGCTGGGAAGCTCACTTACCTTTTCCGAGCAACTTTTTTGAACCCACTACAACCAAAAAAGAGGCATTTGGTTACATAAACTCTTTCTAGAAACCGAAGAGCTATTGCAAAGAGCTTTACATCAGCTAAGAAAACTGTTCTTGTGCTAATCTTTTTTTTTTCCTTTCTTTTTCAGAGGGAAGCTCTTCCCAGTAAGTATCTTGATGCAAGTAGTACACAAATCACTGCAAAATTCATACACATGTCAGATGACTTACTGATTGTGAGGATTATTTAAGGCCCTTCTCACATGATTCTTGTACAGTGGCTTTTTTGAACACTGAAGTAAACTTGATCCTACACACCAGCTGGTTTTCTTATTAGAAGTAGTGTGATGCTCAGAAAATGAATTAAGGAATATTACTGTGATAAATGTCCAGAGATGCATCTTTTTTACATAGCTGTGGTTTACAACCCTACCTCGGCAACAGGCATGCATTTGTCTGCTCTTCAAACTGGACAAAAGATGCTCAGAAACAAACTCTTGAACTGTTCTCATATCCACGCCTATGGATTATGGATTATTTCCAGAAGTATGAAACAATATGACAGATGGAGACTTTCTAAGGATATCTGGTCTAATTCTGTAGTGTAGATTTATTTTATACACTTACATTTCTTAGTAGCTAGTCAGAATTCCTCCATCTATTTTAGTGCTCCTATACAAGGCTAAAATTGTGTGCTTTATTGGAGGCTGCCTTCAAATTTTTTATTTTTTTTTTAATTTATAAAGTTTATCTTAGCACTTCTAGGTAACAGCAGGTAAAATAATAATAATAATAAAAAAGTATTCAAGAGAAATACAAATACTACTTTAAAACACTGCTGTTTATACTGGCCATGAGCTAGACAAAGAATAACTGAAAATATTGAAAAGATAAGCTAGGGAAGGTAATTTGACAATGGTTAATGAGATAATGAGAGCTGTCTAAAAGCATTCAATAGTGGGTTTTTTATTATTGTAAATTCTTTTCTAAGAGGGAATAAACTCTAAGGATTGCTGGACATCAAGAAAAATGCATTCATAAATACAGTTCTCAAAGTGTAAAAACTAATACCAGAACAGTACTGTTCAACCTATGTTCCTTTCCTGTTAACAGAAATAAGACCAACTATCAATCTACAAGTGAAAAGGTAAGTATTTTGCATTCATCAGTGTTAAAGTTCTAGGTGCTTTCAAAATTCCTTAGTTCTCTGATGGTTTTGCACCACCATCTCCCCTACACCCAACCTTATATGCCACCAATAACTGGAGATACCTTGTGCCTGCTTGCACTTATAGCTTCCTACTTCTTAAGTGTCATGCAACTACAGAACCTTGCTTTGTACTTTGCCATCTTTTTCTTTACCACACTAACCAGTAGGTGTCTCTTACCTACTTCTTCCTACATCTCCCTCCTCTATTAGCTTCTTTCTTTCTTCTTCTTTCCCCTTTTCATGATTACTTTCCCTCCATCAGATAAACTAAAAAGGTAACACCCTTACACTGATTGGCAATCTCTATATTGGCCACTTAATGGTGCCATTTCTTGTTTGTGAAGTCGTCTACTCTGCCTTGCTTGTGTGTATGGGTTAACCGAGGAAACTAACTCAGACACAGTCCAAGCCAGCAGCAAGAGAAAGCCTGGGCCTCAATTACTCTAAGATTAATGTGGGTCAAAAGGCTGGACTAAATATAAAAGTTAAACTTACTACTTCCCCCCCCCCTTTCCTCACTGAGAGGTCTCAAGGGATGTAACTACATTGTTCTGGTTTGTCAGATTAGGAACAGTGCTCCAACTGGGAGCAACTTAGTTTCACCATCTATAGTTTAAAGCTACATTTGTAACCTTAAAAGGTCATTGAACGCCACCCAAAACAAAGCACACTAAACAGCATAAGCTTATTCCTTCAGCTAGCAGAGATCTAAGGCACTGAGGCCAGCTACGTGGTTGCTCTGAGTGGGAAGGAACAATCGTTGAAGAGCTGTGGTATCCATTTATTGACATTAATGCACCTGTGAATTGGATGTTCAACTGGGCCTTTTGATATTTGTATTTTTTGAATAGGTTGTTATTTGTATTCTGTGCAGCAGGACATTTTGTAGACTACCCTTTCCAGAACAGGGTAAATGTTAAACTAACAGTGCTTCAGGCATGCTTCTTCTCAATCCCGATGCCTTAGTTTCTTCTGGGATGTTCACTAAATGTTCATCTACTTAAAATCTTTGAACTTACCTTTTTTTTTTTTTTTAACTCTTGTAACCTTCATTTAGGATTTCAAGCATACCAAGTCCTTTGTTATTTAGAAGATTTCAGCCTCTGTGAGGGACATCAAATGACTACTTGTTATACAAAAGTATCAAAGGGATCTTTTGACCTCTACTCTGTACATATTGTTGCACCTACAATCTGAGAACAGAAACTGCCAATGCTTCGATCTAGTCAACCTGTTTGTGTTTGCTTAATAAAAAAAAACACCCCAAAAACCTTAACTTAAAGATGGAACTAAATTGAATGTACAAATCATTTCTGTGAAGACTTCTCATTTTGTTCATGTATACATGCAGCAATACAGGATTCACTCCTACAGCTTGGAACAATCTATTTGAATAACTTCAATAGGTGACCTTGCTACCACTACTTCTACTGCTTATGTCTCCACCATTGTCAAGGGCCTGATCTCCTGCAATTCTGACTTGTATTAGATTTGCCAAAGCCATGTGTACATCATTGTGCAGACTTAAACTCACTATCCTGGCAGAACAGAGCTTCCTATAATTGAGGCTCAAGCAGTGTTTTATTGTCAAATATAAAATGCATACAACTTCCCCTCCATAAGGAAGGGTATCTCTCTGTAGACAGCATGTGTAATTTCATTTTGAAGTAAAGTCATGCCAGTACAACTCACGCTGTAGTATCTGGACTCAAACTGTTGAAGTGTCACAAATAAATAGTTCCTCAGAACTTGAAGTGTTTGTGTCAGTAATTCACTTACTAAAATTTATACCTCTCAACAGGTTTCAGTTGCTTCCATAAGAGTAGTGCTTCATCACTTGTGTTCAGTGATGGATTGTAAAATTAGTATATTTGTGACTATGCTCTTTTGGCTGTGCATGGCCATCGCTACTGTAGGGGTTTGCTACCAGTTTAGGTTCCTGAACATTTTTTTTTTCCTGCAGACCCTTTTTGGATTGACAAATTAAGAAAAATTAGTTTCTTCTTGGTGTATTGTTATCATTGTTACAACTTCTCAGCACTAAAACGTAGCTTTGCAAAGGAGTTTTGCAGTTAAGACTGAGAAACGCTACTCAGACACCTGTCACTTAAAGAGGGGACAAGCACAGCTAACTAGCACCATACAGTTAAGAACTTTATTCACGCTTCTGATATCAAACTCCAATGCTGCATTTATTAATTTACACCTGGTGCCATGTTCAGCAGCTCCATTGACATACACTGCTGTTTGGTGTACAACCTGCAGAGATCACTTCGGCGTCTCCTCAAAGTTGGGCTCTAAAGGACAAAGGTGAGAGAGAGAAAAGTCACATTAGTCTCTTTTTATTCCAGCCTCAAACACCACCACTCATCTGTTATTCAAAGAAAACTAAACATTGTCAAGCTAAAAGCAAGGCCTCACACTGCAGCCTACACCACTGCTTCTTTTGTATTAGGGCATCACTAAAGATTAAACTACGGTGGAGACAGGTCCTTTCCACCTCAAAGGAGTTACACGGGTGGTTTCAGACTGACAGGCACCTCAGTAACATTCTGCCAAAACAGCTTTTAGCAACACCTGGGGTAGGGAAGGCAGCAGAGAACTAAAGAAGTCGACCAGAATGTTACTGGACAGCACAACTCTAGTTTTTCCAACATAGCTCTGATGTACAAACAAGTAATCAAGCTCTTGCATCTTGATTGGTGTCTTATAGCTGATTAAGAGAATGGAGTGTGCAATTTCAACTCCACTTAGCAAAAGACATTCTCTACACACAGACAGCAAGGAAGGAGTTCTTGATGTCAAAGGTACAAACTCAATAGAATTAAGGCTTTTAACATGTAGGTTATTAATGCCTGGTCTTGCTACAAAGTGTCTGAGGTAAGACTCAGTTACAGTAATCTACACTAAAACAAAACAAAAAAGTTTCTACCACTAGCCACTTAAATTTTGAAAACTTGAAGTAAATTAAGGAACATAGTCTTCCCTCCCCCCCCCCTTTATTCTGTTCTTATGGTCACAAATTTTTGTTTCATTATGAAAAAAATCCTAAACTTTAACATGTATTGTTTCACATAGTACATAGAAATAAAACTACATATAAAGAAATCACATCCCTAAAACTTGGGGGGTGGGGGTGAACCAAACCACACCAGCACCAAAAAGCACTATATAGACCCTACTTTACAGATGCTGTTTTATTTGTACCAGTAACAATCAGACACCAAATTCTTCCTTAATCCAACTGAAATACTGCCAAAACACAAAATGTTTTGTGTTTTGATTAGATTAGATTAGACTAGATTAGATTAGATTAGTGCTCCTAATCTGAATTAGAATTTCCAGTCAGTCTGATCATAATTACAAGTCATTGACTATTGTGGCTTGACCTTGGCTGGCTGCCAAATGCCCACCAAGCCTCACACTTTCCTGCTCTTTCTCTCCCTCCACAGGAAGGGTGAGAACAGAGACAACATATTTTAAAAAAGGGTGAAAAATGCTACCACACAGGCACCACCACCAGCACTGCTGACTGGCTCAGCTGTGTCCTGTGATGGTTGTCCTGGAGCTAGATGGAACTGGCTCTGCCTGATGTGTGGACGCCCTGAGCCCTTCCTGATAGAGGCCACCCTGCAGCCCCCACTACTAAAAACCTCGCAACTTAAACCAAATATGCTGGCACATTCAAAAGATTGCCGCAGGTCAGCTTATGGGAAAGACAGCTTACCCCTCTAAAACCTGACTTCAGCTAGAACTGCTTGTGAGCAGTGAAGACTTTGAGCTGCACTTACATAAGCAAGCAAAAGAAACAAAGAACTAGAGAAACGAGTCTGTCTGTTAAAAAGTTAAGTTGCCTTAATATCTTAAGATCTTATGTCTTAAGATAGCCAGAGTCTGTGCTGTTTCTTTGAGTTCTTAATAAACCATTCCTCACAAGTGTTCTTCTCATTCTAATCAGGCTGGGCAATATGAAACCATGTTAACACAAACTTAGTGCAGTTAAACAGAAGTTGTATCCAAATAACTGAAGAAAGAGAGAGATTTAATATAATTTAGTAATTTAATATAATTTACAAATTGCAGTTTGGATCACACAGCGGACTGTCATTTGAAAACCAGTTGTCTAACCTCTGTGGGAAGATGGGAAAAAGACAGAACAACAACCCTGGGCTATTTCTATTATATTTGTGCTATTTCTTTAGGTTCTGTAATTAAGACAGCTGCATCTGACTGCAAGTTTCGTTAAGCATCAGTCCAAATCAGTCCACATCTCCAAACAAAAAAGCAAATAATCAAAAAAAGGAGTCAGAAGGAATCATATGTGAAATGTGTGAAAGTAAGGATATTCACTGAGGGCATCTTATGTTGAAATAAAAACTAAATTGGAATTAAGAAAAATGGTCAGTGAACATGTCCTTACATTAAACAGAAATTCAGTAACTTACCCTCAAATTTAAATTCTGGAAACTTGGTGAGATCTCCCTCACCATATGCTCGTTGAAGTCTAGCAAGGGATTCAGTCAACTCTTTCTGAAACTCAGGGCCTGCATCAACAGGCCCTCCAGCTTGCCTAAAAAACATTAGAAGTTCTGATTAATATCTCAGTTCTGAATTTTCATGTGGAAGTTCTACATTTTCATGGCCATTTATGAATTAAAAACCTTTCTGTCAACCAACTAAAGCAAACCATCTCAAATATTTCCAGGAGTTGAGACATGACACCTTAGGGCCTACTTACCTTGCACATAAACAAGGTTCTCGGAATAAAGTACAGGCTTTCTGCTATCAATGATGAAAATCCAAACTACAGAGGTAGCCTTTTGCAACACAAAATTACACTGAGTATGAGGCTTTCAGGGCTTTCAATTTCACTTGTTCCACATGTGATTTCCTAACAAAATTGTGATTTGTACCTCTGCTATTTCTGAAATAGTGACCTTGGTCAGTAAAGCTTAACTGTTCTTGCAGAGCACACGTTTTTAATACTAAACAAGAAAAAAAACAAAACCAAGGGACAGGGCACCATGCATTCATATAGATTCAAACAGGGACTTCTTGGGATAGAAATATAAAATAATTGAAATAGTAATTCTTTAGATTGCCAATGCTCATTTGTATCAACACAGATATCACTTGTGATTGGTAAAGCCACCAAAAACATGCCTCCCAACACAGGCTAGTTTGTAGGTGTGGAAACACAGATCTTCCTCCAGTAGAGCCAAGAACAAATACCACAGAATTCCTGTAGCTTTAGTTTCCTGCTAAGTAGTTCATTCAAACACTTCAAGAATTTAAGATTCCATTTGAATGAAATGCTTATTAACTTACGCTGTTTAAGGAATCAGCCTCACATTCCATTAATTCTCAATTGCTTCTAGAGGCCGTTTCCATTCAGCTTCTGGCAACGAGACTGAAGAACAGCTATTTTCCCCAGACAAAAAAGCCTTTTCTTTTCCCCCTCTTCTTTTTACAGACCTTATAGATGGGTAAAAAATAACATACTGGTATGTTCGGGAAGTGTGCAAAAAAAATGTAATTGAGTGTCTTAACTCCCCAAGAAGTCCTCCTTTACTTATTTATTTAGGGAGGGAAAATAGGCATTTTCTGTCAGGTATGCAAGAACAAACCTTCTTACTTGTGACACTATCGATAAGCGTTGCAGGAAAGCATACTGTAAGCATTTAGAGGCCAACCTACAAAGCATATTTCAGCATTTGTCAAAATCAATATTTTCCCTCCTTTTCCATAAGCCTTAAAATCATAGAATCATAGAATCATTTAGGTTGGAAGAGACCCTTGGGATCATCAAGTCCAACCATCAGCCCTACTCTACAAGTTCTCCCTTACACTAGATCCCTCAACACCACATCTATTCTACTCTTAAACACAGTCAGGCATGGTGACTCCACCACTTCCCTGGGCAGCCCATTCCAGTGACTGACCACTCCTTCTGGGAAGAATTTTTTCCTAATGTCCAGCCTAACCCTACCCTGCTGCAGCTTGCAGCCATTCCCTCTTGTTCTATTGCTAATTGCCCTTGAGAAGAGACCAGCACCAACTTCTCTACAAAGCCCTTTCAAGCAGTTGTAGAGACTGATGAGGTCTCCCCTCAGCCTCCTCTTCTGCAAACTAAACAGTCCCAGCTCCCTCAATCGTTCCTCATAAGATTTATTCTCCAGGCCTTTCACCAGCTTCGTTTCCCTCCTCTGCACTCGCTCCAGCACCTCGATATCTCTCTTGTGCTGAGGTGCCCAGAACTGGACACATTACTCAAGGTGCAGCCTCACCAGTGCTGAGTACAGGGGGACAATCACCTCCCTACTTCTGCTGATCATGCTATTTCTTATAAAAGCCAGGGTGCCATTGGCCTTCTTAGCCACCTGGGCACACTGCTGGCTCATGTTCAGCCGCTGGTCGACCAGCACCCCCAGGTCCTTTTCTGCCAGGCAGCTCCAGCCACACTTCCCAGGCCCGCAGCAATACATGGGGTTGCTGTGGCCCAAGTGCAGGACAAAATAATTTCTTCTACTTACTTGCTCTTTGTGGTGTATTCTCTGAGCTTGTCCACGAAGAGCTTCTGAACCGGATCGAGCTCTTTTGTCTTATTAAAGACGATAGCAGAAAGCCCTATGTTTCTGCGTAAGTGAAGGGACACAGCAGAGCGAAAAACGGAGGAAAGTCGCAGAATCTGACGCAGAATCATGATGGCGGTGACGTTCTAGCTAAAATGAAGAAAAGAAAAGGCAACACAGAACCACGGAAGCACTTAGCTTTTTCTGTAACGTGCATGCATGAAGACGTAAAAGAAAAAACGAGCTCGGAGATGAGCTTTAAACCAGAAAGAATCTCGAAACCTGCAGGCAATTCGGGGGGTGACACCCCGGCCCCTGGGCGCAGGGACACGGTGCCACCGAGTGTGCCGGCACCACCTCCGGCTCGCTCGCACCACTGAGACCGACACGCGATTTCACGCTTTGACTTGTTCGAAGAAAAAGCGAGGATTTTTAACCTAGCCAACGCCAACAGCACCACCACCACTGTCCCCACCGCCCGTCCCGGACCCCATCTCCCTCTCACCCGCACCCCGCAGAGCCGGGCGGCGCCGTTCGTCCCGATACCCTAAGCCCAAACCGACGGAAGATGAGCACACCCTCGACGCCTCCTGGGAGGGTGGGCAGGCAGAAGGCAGCTAAGGGGGCCGCCGGGCCCAGCTCTAGTCACCTTGGGAGAGTCACCGCCGACGCCGCCACGACCCCAGTCTGCTCCGCCTCCCCACGCAGTGCACGCCGGGAAGCTGCCGGAGCACCTCCCGCACTGCCCGGTGCGGCCGCGGCGCCCGGCCCCAGTGATCGCTGGGAGCTGTAGTTCCCGCCCCCGCGCGGGGGGTGGTGGTCTG
>VZTM01020256.1:0-19879 GCA_013400555.1 Jacana jacana
TGGGTAGGTAAAAGGTTGCTATAAAACCTTAAACCTCCCCTAAGGTTATATTGCAAGCTGCTTGAAACAACACAATTTTAAAACAAGTAATGCAACTGCGGTGTGAATACAAAAGTGCTGTCTAACTATCAAGACTGGGAGATATAAAGACAAAGATGAGGCACCTCTGAATGAAGGAGAAGCAAGGGCTATTTATATGATCTTTCCTTAATCATAATGCCCCTCCTGCAGTTTCAAGCGCCAGTCACCTCTTCCATTCTCCCTGTGAACACCTGGTCTTCTCTAATTCCATTGTCTCTTCTTTCTTTTGTGTGATTATCACTCAACATATTTGCTGACTGGAGGCCTCCTTCTTCAGTGCTCTCCTGATTATTTCACCTCCATCAGCTTGGTTTTTCATTTGCCCTATTTCTGTCTATAGCTCTTTGATACCTCGTTCTCTTTCATTCACTGTAGTATCTTTAGCTGATATTTAGAAATCAGTGGAGCTTTCTCTGTATTCCCATTCAAACTGCAGTCACTTACCCAACCTGTTCTGAATGAAGCACTGTTTGCTCTCAGATCTTTTTTCCTTTCTCTTCTTTTCCTAAGCCATGCTTTATTCTGTTTGATACTAGTCATTTGCATCCCCTCCTGCTGCGAGTCCTTTCTATGATGTTCAACCCATCAGTTTCTGATTTCTCTGCTGTTTACAACCTCTTGTTCTTGCTCTGCTTTCACTGTTGCTAACTTCTTGACTGAATTTGTTTTCAAAAAGCATACTGCTGTTTGGGTTTGGACTGTGTAACAGAAACCACGTTTAAGAGCTAGTATCTTCTCTGGAAGGCAGTCTTTCCAGTGCACCCTACTCTCAACCGTCTTTGTATCAATACCTGGAGGCTCCCCTTACCCTTCCCCTCCAAACTGAGTAACATCCTCACATCACTGCAGTCAGAAAAGGGAGTTTCCACCCAGAGAATTTACAATCCAAATGCTGAAAATAAAAGGGATCAGCAAAACATCAAAACATTATTGCTCCTGTTTTACAATGGCTGAGCTGTGAGTTTAATTCAGGCCATGTAAAACTTAGACCGATTTGTTAGTGGTGGAAATATTCTGCAACTTGGACTGTCATCTCCCTGTTTCTCCTAGAAGCCAAATGAAGTCTGTTGAGATTTTGTCAGCATCTGCCATAGTTACTTGGTGTCACAGTGGAGATGCTGCCGATTTTTATGACAGTTGCATGCAGACTTTACTGTGACATGCAATCAACAAGTAGAAGCTGGTTCAAGGCCACTAAACCCAGCTGCTATTATTTCAGCTGCCCAGGAACGTAGTGTGATTGTATGTGACAATACGGTCAGTGCCCTTACTGGCAACTGTCTTCATTTTTTCCAACCTTTTTTTCTTTCAGCGAGATGTAAATCACATACACTAATAGATATAAACACAAATGTTACTGTGCAGTAAGCAATGCTTCTGGCTGGCTCTTTTTAAAAGACTTGATTTGCTGCTCTGTTGCATTGGAGAAGTAAATCCTTTTAGAATGGGAATCTTAAAAATTTACTTGGATTCAGTAGTCACTTTCCAGAATCTTGGCCACATCTTTATATGATGCATGTAATGCTTATTCACTGTAAAAATCTTTCTTTCCAAAGCAAATTACCCTTCAACATGAATCCAGGTTTTACACTATCATCTCTAGTGTCCTCAAGGCAAATAGAGCATTAAGCCTTGGATTGTATGAACGCATATAACCTGGTATATATAGGTTGTTAATAATCCACAGGCAAAAGTGCAGCCTTTCAAATAGATGCCACAGCTGCAAACTGAACACAACTAGAAAGGGAGTCAGTAATAACTTTATAAACAGCCTTTCTCAATCCTACCAGCACAGTCATTTCTTTTAAAGAAATGTAGAGAACAGAGAGGTTGACAAATACATTTGCTGATTAAGTCCTCCCTCAGCTAACTGAAGAGTACAACACACAGATGCCTTCCTCCTCCTTTCCTTTCTCCTGACTTCATAGGAATGACTTGCTGAGAAATTCACACTTTTTAATTTAAAAAACATGTTTATACTGACAAAACAAAGTCAAGTAGATGCTAATAACTCAGCAAAGTGGTTCCCTATTTGTTAGTGAGAAGGTAAAGTCAAGATGGGGATGTGGGGGAGGTGCTGGGAAAGGTAGGAGGTACAAGTACAGGTTGTGAATTCAGTGTACAACTTGTAATGAACGTGGTAAGCTCTGATGTTTCTAACTGGCTTTCCAGTCTTCAGTCTTGATCTTGGCAGAAAGACAGAAAAGTCTAGTGAACAATTCTGCAGGTAAAAATTTAATTATTTACAACCAGACCAGAGATGTACAGTGTGGAAGGCAGAAAGGGGCCATTTGAGATCATGCATTTAATTGAGAATCCCTGTCTTTAAACATAGATTTGGCTTATTTCTAAGATTATCCTAGCTAGGTTGGTTTCTAAACAACTTTTTTCATCATCAACATTTTTTAGCGTTATTGTCTACTTTTCTGACTCATTTTCATAGAATTGTAGAACACTTTGGGCCATGTCAAAGGCCTTATAGAATTCCAGAGGGATCATGTCCATAGCTTTTCCTGTGTTGATTGATATAGCCACTCAATCATAGAAGACACCTAGGTTGGTCAAGCAGGACTTGCCCTTGGTGAAGCCATGCTGGCTGATTGTATCCAATGACCTCCCTGTCCTCATGTGCCTTAGCATAGCTTCTAGTATGATCTGTTCCATGATCTTTCCAGGCAAAGAAGTGAGGCTGACAGGTCAGTAGTTCACAGGGTCCTCCTTTCTACCCTTTTTTAAAATGGGTGCAATATTTCCCTTTTGCCAGGTACTGACGACTTCACCTGACTGCTATAACTTTTCAAATGTCACGGAGAGTGGCTTGGCAACTACATCAGCCAATTCCCTCAGGGCTCTGGGATGCATTTCATCAGGTCCCATAGATTTCTGTATGTTCAGGTTCCTCAGGTGGTCACAAACTTTATCTTCTCTTACAGCAGGAGGGACTTTTCTTCCTCAGTCCTTGCCTTGTGGTCCATCCACTAGAGAGATGTGAGAAGGGAGGCAGCAGAATGAGAGCCTCCCTATGTGATGCCTTCTGTAGCTGGAATAAGAAGACTTTATCAATAGGCTCCCCTTGATCAGGTGGCCTGTAGTAGACATCAACCACAAGGTTCCCTTTGTTACCTCAGTGTCCAGTTTTTACACATAGGCTTTCAATCTGCTCGTGGTTATTCTTGAGGGACTGCTCTTCATGCTCTATTCAGTTCCTGGAGTAGAGAGCAATGCCTCCAACCCTCCTTCCTCACCTGTCCTATGTGAATAGCCTGTAGCCATTGATAGCCACACTCTGGTCATGGGATTTTTCCCACCAAGTTTCAGTAATGGCAACTGGGTTGTAGCTTTTTTGCAGCATGGTGGCTTCCAACTCCTCCTTTTTGCTCCCCATGCTGCGTGCATTGGTGTAGAGGCACTTCACCTGGGCTATTGGCCCTGTCACCTTCTTAGAGGAACATCCCTTAATTCTTTTGAGGCATTACCCCAAGTTCCTCTGTTGGCTCTTAACACCTTAGAAGACCCTATCTCATCTCTGTAAGACTTCAAGTGTACTGCAGTGTAGCCAGCGCATCTCAGATGAACAGGCTGCAGGCCCTTGCAGGCCCTGTCCTGTTGGCCATTACCTGTCATCCCACAGCTTGTCATAGGCAAGCCTGATATTGTCCCGTCCTGTCCCTTCAACTCTAAAGCTCTGTCAATGAGCCCTGCTAGCTTGTGTGCAAAGACTCTCTTCTCTCTTTCAGAAAGGTGCACCAATCTGATGCCAGCAAACCTGATGCTGTGTAGGCCACCCCATTATCAAAAAAAACCCCAAGCTGTGTCTGTGACACCAGCCACAGAGCCATGTATTAATAGACTGTGCTCCTCTGTTTCTTCCAATTTCACTGCCCACAACTGAGAGGAGAGAGGAAAAAATAACCTGTGCTCCAGATTCCCTTACCAACCATCCCAAAGCCCTGAAGTCTCTTTTGGACTACACATTACGGCTTCATCACCACCGCCATGGAAAAGCAGCAATGGGTATTAGTCTGTGGGCTCTACCAGGCTGGGAGGTTTTCTAGTGATGTCCTTAACCCAGGTTCCGGGGAGGCAGCAGACTTCCCTAAGAGGAGAGTCTGCCTGGCATATTGTTCCCTTCAGAAGGAAGTTGTCTACAACTTTATTTTTTTTCACTGGGGAGGTGGTCATACCCCCTACAGGGGTAGGCCTTTCTGACCCTGATAGCACCTGTAGCAAATATGGACCATCATCCACATCATCCAGGGACCATCCTTCCACATCCAGAGTCTCATACCTGTTGTACAGAGGCACCTGGGAAGTCAGGATGGGGAAAGAGGGGTTTTCCTGCCACCCTGTGCATAGACTTGCCTCCATTCACTCCTTTCTGCCAAGCTACTGCCTTCAGCCTCTCAGGGGAAGGATACAGGATCCCCTTGGTCTTGTGTTTTTTATGGCAGCTGTTCACAATTCTGTCTCAGGCAGGGCAGAGCATGGTTCCACCAGTCTATCTCTTTCTCAGACTCTGATGCTCCTTAACCTTCCTACTTCCTCTCGTAGCTCTGCCACCAGGCTGAGCAGATCATCCACCTGGTTACACCTCACACAGCTGTTCTCAGTGCTGCAAAAGGCTCTGGCACTCCCTGTAACAAGACCTGGATGGCTGCAAATTATTGTAATTTCTACTTTATTGTAGACTTGTATTGTTTACTTCACTTTTTACTTTATTGTAATTTTTACTTCAAAAATAAGAAGAGTGACAATGCCAGATACCTAGCAATTACAAATTGTTCAACATTGTGTTTCAATGATCTTAAGAATATATGCATGTATAAGAAGTGATATTCTACTACCAGACTAAAATATTTTAAAATTGGGAACGACTTACAATTTTTAGAACCTATTCTAAAGCATTCTGCAGAGGACTGTGGTGTGCATGAGTAAAGACCTTTAGAATAAAGCAATCAGCCACAAAACAGTATTTATACGTGCAAAGCTTTTCATTCATCAGCGTGCCATGAACCAAAGAAAGAAGAAATAAGGCACTGTAATACTCACTGGTTTCAACTTACTTACGTGGTTTTTATGGGGTACTGTCTTATCCCATTACACTCCATACTGCTGGTTTAGGTGCTCTGGGCAATCCTATTTATGTATTCCTTCTTCAACATGGCTGTGGAGCAGGCTGTACCTGGGCTGTATACCCAGGCTGTGCCTATAATATGTTAGGTGGAAAGCAGCCCCACAGCCTGATCAGTCCTCAGCTGACTACCTGTGGTGGTATCTCTTTCTTCACTGACTACAGAGAGGGGAAAAGTTGACTATCCAAATGCCTAAAGCAAGTGACTCAAGCTAGGTGGGGATGAATTCCTGCCCTCATAGCAGCACCCTGTTCAACCAACCAGCAGCCTTGGAAGCTTGTTACAGTCCAAAGCAGAGAAAACTTCCAAATTCCATTTGATTGCTACATCCTTACCCTTCAAGACAAAATAACTTCTACAAGATATGCTTAGAATAGGCCCATGTCTTACACTACACAAGTAAGGAGCTTTGAGAAATGCATTAACTATAACAAGGGAAACCCCTGGCTTCATTCTACAGATTTAAGAAACTGAGACAAGGAAACTTTTCCTACCTCAGCAGTCCACTGCCCTTTAGAATGTGTCACCTTATTCTACAATTACTTCAATATTTGATACTCCATTCCATAAAGGGGCAGGATGTTTCCCGCTGATGTCAGCATAGCCAGATGGTGTCTGTGGTGAGTAAGGATGGAAGACAGGAGCCTTTTATATTTTCATATTGATAACAGTTGTATTACTCATGCATAATTTGGCTCTGTTCTCCTGTGAATATCATGTTCAGGGCTTACTTTGTGGGCTCCACTTAATTTGGCCCTATGATTTTCTGGTATCAGTCTAATTGTCTTGCTGCAGTGTTGGATCTCTTAGGACAGCATTCCAAAGCCTGGGATGCAGCAGCAGAAATCTCTAATTTCAGATGTTGGACTGGCTAATAATTTAAGCTGTTTTTAAAACAGATGACTTTGCTTACAGCTGGAGAACAGCAAGCTTTTATCAGCAACATGCTTGCCACAGTTTCTTCTCAATGAGACATCAAGGTCAAACAGTTGAAGAGGCGACAGCCTGTTTTAAAACTCCTTTGTTCATAAACTGCACGCTTCCTAGGTTGCAAAGTTAGATTTACGGGGTTTTAAACATATAAAAGGTATTTCAGCAAATACTCTAGAAAGGCAGAAAAGTTATTCAAATATTAAGGCACTTTCATTCTTGAAAATAACAGTTGGCTTTTCCCCAAAGCTTAAACTTGACAGAATTTCTTAGACATTCCTCTCCAACAAGAAAACAGGTCATGCTTATGTGGTTTGTATGCATCTGTAGAGAAGTATTCCCACACAGACCACTACATAATATTAATGACCCTGGATACCAAAAGCCTTATGCTTCAAAACAAATACAGCAAAGATTAAAACAACCAAACAACCCCAACAACCAAAAGACACAATTTAAAACAATCCTGGAAACATATTGGCTCTGTCCTGGAGATTGCAAGTAGATCCTGGCCAAGCCCTCGACTTCACCTATAGTGTTGTATAAACAGTCCAGACAGTGGTTCACCTAAACAGACTCTGGATTGTATCAGGACTGTTTCCCATCTGCCATATCCTGCTCCCACCCATGCACACAGCATTTTTAAACACAGAACTAACCCCTGCTGCATTTTCTGGGATGCTTGATTTAAGATTTTCATGCTGAGACTAGGGGCTCAACTGAGCCTCTGGCGCAAGAGGAACAGCATGTGTCCTTGCCAGACTCCATCCTGAACATTGTGTGGGAGCTCTTCTGCTGCAGCAGGGCTGGGCATGTCCAGAAGAAGACTCCAGGACTATTTCAAGTAAAAATCTCAACTAGTTCTGGAGACTTGTTGACCCATTGGGCAAGCAAGGTCCTAATTGTAGAGTTTGGTGAGCTCCACTGGCCTAAGTCGCTCCTTAAGACTGTAGGTCCCTTTCTGAGTCTGGCCCTGACAGACACTGCAGGTCACAGAGGGAAGGTGTAGCACAGCAGGCAACCTGTCCCACTGGGTGGTTTCATATCCAAGGCCCATATGGAGATGCCAAACCACTTTTCTTCACTGCAAGCTCTAATTTGTGGATCTGACAATGCCATTTCAGTTTCCTTCACCGCAGCTACAGCTACAGCCTATATGTTTCACAGCTTTCTAAGGCGATTAATAATCATTATTTTGATCTAAACTGATGACAGTTCAGGTCAGCAGAAGTTAACCGAGTGCTTATCCAATTAACATCTGTGTGTATACACAAACCTATGGCAGAAGAAAAGAGTTTTATTTTGCATTTCAAAGCACCCTTTTGCTTTGAAAGAACCATCTAGAAAATGGCCTTCATTTAAGGGGGATTTTTCCAAATTATTTACTTATTTATTTGTAGTTAATAGTAAACATTATTTTTTAAACACATACAACCATTCATTTCTATTGCTATTTTAGTTGCTATCAGAGTATGACAAGTTTGGTTTCATGACTCATTTATCAGCTACATTCACTATCTAGATTGTTTTTTCCTTGTTACTATGATGAACTAATTTCACCAAACTTGGACTCCTGGTTTGGCTGCAACCTTAATGTCTCCAGGTACACCATACAGCTCTAAAAGCACCTGGAAATAATCTGCATTGCACTTGCATTTGACTTAGCATAGGAAATGAACCTAAGAACCTGAGAACAGACTGATTCCACCTCCGGAGTCCTCAACAGAGGAAGGGTGTGGACCTGTTTGAACAGAGCCAGTGAAGGGCCACAAAGATAGGGGGTTGGAGCACCTCACCCATACAGACCAGTTCAGAGAGCTGGGGTTGTTCAGCCTGGAGAAGAGAAGACTCAGGGGAGAACTTACAGCAGCCTTCCAGTACCTGAGGGGGGCCTCAGAAGAGATGGGGAGCGACTCCTTGTCAGGGAGTGTAGAGGGGTAATGGTTTTAAATTGAAAGAGGGGAGATTTAGATTAGATACTAGAAAGAAACTCTTTCCTGTGAGGGTGGTGAGACACTGGAACAGGTTGCCCAGGGAAGCTGTGGATGATCCATCCCTGGAGCTGTTCAAGGCCAGGCTGGATGGGGCTTTGAGCAACCTGCTCTAGTGGGAGGTGTCCCTGTCCATGGCAGGGGGGTTGGAACTCCATGATCTTTAAGGTCCCTTCCAACTCTAACCATTCTATGATTTATCACAGTTAGTGTCACGTTTAATATCAAGTTGCTAAATGATAGAGTTTAATTTTTACACCATCATTTGCACATGCTAAGAGTGAGCTCCTCTAAGTTAACCTGTAAGTGAAAGCTGAGATGTTTCTTCAGACATGCTTTCGGTATTTTCATGTCAAGCTAAAAAAAAGAAAAATCTGCAGTTTCCAGCTAGGTAAATTGGTCTCAAGAGAACAATAGGTTTCTGCATGTTTATGAAAAAATACTGCTTGATAATATGCTAAAGTTTTCACAACTATTTCAGTAATACTTTTACTTCTGGTTCAGTTATATTTAATTATAGTTAAAGTGGTATGCAGAGGCCAGTTCAGTTACCGGCTAATGTCCTCTCCCTAGAAGTAACTTTGAAGATAAATGGTGGAAAAATAATCAGGGCCTTCAGATATAAATAAATATAAAAAGTGAATTTTAACTAGTTGTAAAAAGCATACAATACAAGTTCTGGTTTGGCCATTTTTCCTTCAGTGCTGCAGCACATTGAGCATTGCAAGTGCCTTGAAGAACATCTCCAGGGAATAAATTTAATCATATAATAAAGAATGGTAAATAGTCACAGAGGAGGGGAAAGAAAAAAAGTTTGGTGGTATAACCAGTGGTAAGTACCCAGGAATTTGTGGTTTATAATGCACATTCATAATCTGGCTTTGTTGATTTTGCAGCGATGATAGAGATACAGGTGGTTTGGCCCAGTTTCTACTAGTTATTCAAATAGCTATAGGAATGAAAACAATGCCAAGGGCCAAAACATTATAAAATTGGATTGATTCATTTTTTTTCATTGCACCTGTGAGGTCAACTCGTGCTGAAGAGAGACTGTGGAAACAGGAGAAACGTTCTGACTTTGAATCCAGACTAACTGAAACAGATCCTTAAACAGAGGGAGGAACACGACTCAGGTCTAAATGCTTGAACTGCTATCTAGGACAGGCTTTTATTGCCTCTCTATTCTTACTACATGGAATGTTTCTACCCATGATGAAAGTTTGTTAGTTTTATTTGCAGGTCAGCTCTATAAATGCTTCAAGGAAAAAAAAAAAGGTAGTAAAAATGCTTATCGTGGAGTTACTAAACAGCACTTCTATCTCCACTCGTAAAGTACACATGCTCTTTTTCTGATTTAAAGATTCTGTAAATGAACAAACCACCTCTCTCTATCACGGCCCTTCCCTGATTTTATCCTATTTCTAACTATAAGACCCACCAATTTTTTTCTCCTGCAAGGAAAAAAAAAAAAAAGAGTCAAGTACACAATTGTGGCAGTTGGCCAAGATGATAGTAGTCCCCCTCACACAGCCTTGTCTCCACCTGGGGCCTCTTCATCGCTTCCTGTAAATCTGTGCACTGCTTTTACCACCACTCCACATCTGGAGACAGATGGTATTTTCCTTATGAGCCTTCCTTGTTCTTGCTGTAGATAAGGCAGCAATACTTGTTTCTGCTGCTTCCAGACCTAAGATCCAGAAGCAGGAGGAGAATGCATGTATTCTGCTAGCCTAACTTTTACAAAACAGCCTGTATAGCACTGTTATGCACAAACAGACAAGTGCAGATGTATTTTTTTGTCAAATAAAACTCAGTTAAAAAGCCACATATTCCATTTTATTTCATAAGTCAAAAAGAAAAATGCAAGGGAAGAGAAAGTGTCAGTCTGCCTTGATTTTTTGCCCACATATAAATAAGCATCTGGTGTGATACAAAACACCCTCAGGTACCCCTCCTACTATCCAGCTGCTGGTCCAGAATGCCTTTGATCTCCTATAGGGCCTCACCCACGTCTGCCAACCCCATGTTGAAACCCTAAGTTTAGAAGTCTTAGAAACCCTAAGACTTAAACCAACAAGAGAAAAGCGGGGCATGAGTTTCAAAATGGTGTTCCAAGTCAGGTTATTAACCTAAGAACACCTTAGGATATCTCACACCACACCAGATGCCTATGTGGGTAACTGGATCAAATTCAGTAGGCTTAAAGGAATTCACATTTTTAAATATACCTGGTAATACTGTAATAGAGATCCTCACACAGCTGTGAAAGTGAAAAAGATACAGAATCACAGAATTGTCATGGTTGGAAAGGATCTCTGAGATCATCAAGTACACAGACTTTCATAATATAATAGCAAGTAAAAAGGATAGCATTTAACAACAACAAGAACAAAAGAGAGAATAAAAAAAAGAAAAAGATTTTTTGGCTTGAAAGATTCCTTGCATGGGAAATGAACAAGGATGTATGACCACATGTTTTTAGGACAGTCAGAAGTGGCAGTTACATATTATTCAGCCACTACTATATTCATAAAGAACTAAAAAGAAGTAGAATTAATCAGGAATATAGAGACTAAGGTATGTAATTGGTTAGAACATCCAGTGGTGTTTCAACAACTCTGAAGCCTTAAAAGCATCAAAATAAACACCAAACACACATTTGTCTGAGGTAAAAAAGGGGAAAAAAAGTTGGTAAAATTCTGGGTGACTACTGGTTAGACCTCATGAAAGTTGTGGATTCTCCCATCTCACCACCATAAGATAGAAATAAACCTTAACTTGTATTTAATACATGAGGTAGTTCATATCAAAATCTCATTAAAATATTAAAAAATATTTAGGTCAGTTCAATGCATACAGACCTGCTATCGACATTTAGGAATGCTTCTGCTTGGTGATTTAAACTGGCATGATCACAGGAAGCCTTCTTTATAAAGCCTACAAGACTCATAGATATGCTATTTCTTTCTAATGATATCCTGAAATTATATTAGTGATTAAGGTAACATTCCTGAAAACGACATTAAGGCATCAATTTTATTAGAACATACATAATCAGAATAAGGGATAACATTTTCAAAACCAACCTCAGGACCCTCCCAGAAGCTTAAATGCTTCAGAAGAACAAAACAAAACAAAAAAGCTATTGTCTCTACTTTTAACATGAAAAAGGGAAGAGAAAATAAAACCCCAAGCCATCTCTTCATGCAAGTATTCAGAAAATTGCATAGGGACCTATCTGGGAAATCCTACCAATGTGTCCAGTCTGTGCTTTGTGCCTACTTCTCATGGTAATCTTTTAGCTGGGAACAAAGCCGTGCTTGCTGAAACAGCTCTGCTTGTATAAAGTAACAGCTTGTCCAATAAGCAACAAAGGGCAATTTAGTTCTCAGTACAAATAACCTGGCCAGCTCCAGAAACAGAGCCGTAAAGCTTCATTCTTAAATAAAGCTAAACAGCCTGGTTACACCACGCTAACGCAGCCCCGGAGAGCACCTGGATACCCAAGTTAAACGTGTTCAGAACTGGCAGGATACGTGCCCAGCTCCGAGTTGGCCTCTCCTATGCAAATCAAGGCTTGTGATACATAACGTCACCTTAATGTCCTTCAAAGATCTGACTTTAAGTTCTTCACATAGGACTCTCCTTAATAACTGGAGAGGTGGTTTCACTTACCTTGACTATGGCATCCTGTGTCAAATATTTCACTACAAACCAAGCCAGCAGAAGTCTGTTGCTTCACCAGAGAATCACACAGGAACTAAGAAAGGGGTTTGCTCCTATAAGGCAGTCACTATGTACCTTGGTCACATTAAAATGAAGCTAGCTTTACTCCAGAACAACACATAGGTGTCTTTCTGCATGTACTTCTGTTATACAGATGTGGCCAGATACTGGAAAGGATAATGGTACCTTGTCGGTATCCAGAGAGAGAATATACATTATATATGAACAATCTGAGAATATATGAGAGAATATTGCATAAGGAATATGCAGTAAGGAATTATGTCACTCATACCTTATTTTTAAAAACAGATTTAAGCACATTAACAATCAAACAATGAATTTATTTGCAGGGTACATTTATCATACATAGAAAACAATACTTATTGTTTGGTTGATTAAATAGAGAAAAAAGGCAAAACAAAAGCACAATACATTATTCAAAGTGTTCCATATATTTGCTAGCTGACATTTTAAAAAAGAAGCTTTCTTTTTTTCCCTTTTTTTTTAAAAAAAAAAAACACAACCCAAAAAACAACATGATCATGAACAATGAATAGTGGGAACAAAGGGTCTAGAAATCTAACATTCCACAGCTGTGAGTCAATGTGAAAAATAAGGCTATGCAGAGGAAAAAACCAACAGTGAACTTCAAAACAATACGTATTCCATTGACAGACTTCAGATAAGATCATCTGAGCACACGAAATCTAAAAGCAAAGCTATAGAAGGAAGAAAAGAATTTAAAATGTTAACAAACGACTTGGAAAGGAAGAAACTAGATTTCTCTACTGACGCCTTGGAAATAGCCTCCAAACTTTCAAATTAGCATCAGGTGAAGCTCAATTATGCTATGATGGTGCAAAACCCAACCCTCAAGATGAACACCTAGAGGTGAGAAATATCCAAGTCCATTTTACTAAATAAGGTTACAACTACCCACATCACTTATTGAGCACATGGAATGACAAAGTTTAAAAAAACAAACCCCAAAACACCAAAAAGTTTGATCACCAGTCACAGAATGATTCAGTGAAGGGCTGGAAAATCTATCTGCATGCTCTGAAATGGTAATTACAAGTTCTTTTCACATTTCATGCTGATGTAAACGGAATGAATGGAATTGCAGTGTCATATCCTGCTCTTTGTTCCTGTCCTTCCACGCTGGGTCAGCAGTGTGAAGGCTTCATAAAGCTGCCATAAACTGAGGTTCTTCACTGTCCTTAGTCGCTGCCATCTGCTTTTCACATGATCATAGTCAATGAGTCCAAGGAACAAGAGAGAGTCATTTTTTGGCAGTCCCTAGTACAGTGCTTCACAAATGCTGCATTACTACAGGATGTCCCCCAGATAACTCAGTCACATGAAATAACTGACCGATGTATAGGGTTACATGAAGTTCAGGATAAAAAGGGTATAAAATAACTGCCAACATTGGATCTTACCTGAGTTAGATTCCTTGTTTCCTTACTCACAAGGTCACAAGAACAAAGCTGAGGCAAGACTGGTTGTAGGAACTGGTCTGAATGCAGGTGTACAGAATGCATATTTTACAAATAACTATTTATATTTCTAGGGTTTAACTTGCATCTTTTCAAAACAATGAAATACAGACTAGGCTACATAAATCTTTATAACCCTTCTTTGTCTGTCAGAAATTATATCCAGATCCAAATTCAGATCTTTCAGACAGAAGCTATACAGAATTTACTTAAAAATTTAATTGCTACAGGTCACCCTTTGCTATGATGTAAAATGTGTAGGAAACTTATTAGAAAACCTGGATTTCTGGTGTTCTGAACTGAACAAAAATATATCCTTCTTTCAAGAGAGCTGAAACATCCTGACTGCCATGGGAAGGTCTGTCCTGAAAGCATTATTTCTTCAGTATAATCTACACAGTCTCATTCACCCCAGGTACCGTTCAAAACAGTAGAAGCAGCAGCATTTACAGAAAATGACAGATCCTAAGCTTGACTTGCTTCAGTTGCCCTGAAAAATCTGTGTTTACCAAGCTTGCAACTGAGGCCTTACAGAAAGCAAGAAACACATTTTAAACATCAGCCAAGCAAAACTCACGCAGCCGTGGTTACATTACATCCATCACTTGTCTTCTTCTAAAGAAGAGTTAGATCAGTTAAGGGAGAAAAACATAGCTGCAGTTTTAAAATCCATACTCTTTCTCCCAAAGAGTGGTCAGGCACTGGAATGGCCTGCCCGGGGAGGTGGTGGAGCCACCATCCCTGGGTGTGTTCAAGAAGCATCTGGACGAGGTGCTACAAGGCATGATTTAGTAGTTCAGTGGGTAGTACTGGTGATAGGAGGACAGTTGGACTAGATGATCTTGTAGGTCCTTTCCAACCTGGCGTTTCTGTGATAATAGACTGTGGTTGTGTATGTACCTTATTATATGTATGTGCACATGTATATACACAGGCACATACACACATATACGCAAATGCAGAATCATCATCGCTGAAAAATATAATTGCCAATAGAGTTGCTTGTCTCTTTCTAGATAAAAAGGATGAATTAAGAGATTTTCTACTGTAGATCATCAATTTGGTCTGACTAATCTGCATGTCTGAGTTTTTA
Organism: Jacana jacana; assembly: GCA_013400555.1. Lineage (NCBI taxonomy): Eukaryota > Metazoa > Chordata > Aves > Charadriiformes > Jacanidae > Jacana > Jacana jacana. Next base: position 14,453 of record VZTM01020256.1, read on the forward strand.
CTGTGAAGCCTCTTTCATTTAACTTGTACAGAAGCAAGCTGCTTTCATTTTCCTATGTTAGCAAAGAGCGTGTAACTTCCCACACTCTACGATGTTAGCCACTTTCATGTTGTATCATGGATTATCAGGACACGCTATGGAAGTACTTGCTGATACAAAAACAAATATCTCATAAAAAGCAAATCAGAAAAATGGCTGAATTCTTCTGGCAGTTTTCAAGTAAAAGGTACATATAACACTTCCCAATGTTAGACATTACTTTTTCAATCTGATACAGATTTCAAATGCATAGCATAATACATAAATAGTAGTATCCATACTTTTAGAGTATTCTATTTTATACTCCAGTTAATATGACCTATAATTATATTGATGGATTCTGTGCTAAAGAATACATTACATTCTGAGGGGCTCATTAGAATGAGAAGTGGAAAGATTTCATTTTAAGTAAAGACTTCCTTTCAACTTTTACAAAAACAGAAATAGAAGAAACATCACAAATAGTCCAGAGTAAAAATCCAACACACAAAAAATGTTTTGGGTCCTTCTCTGTGCTCTCTTTTGCTAAGTAAACAAGCAAAACCCCAGCAAAACTCCTCCCAATAACTGTATTTATTGCACTTGCTTATGGTAGAATTATAGGAGAATGAAACGGATCCACTGAAGAACTTTTTCTTCAGAGTGGTCCAACTTAACTATTATCTTTGTCCACAGGTCCTCTAAGATGTGCTGGGTCACCATTCATACCTAGTTTGCTTGGAGTCTTGATTCAAACCACCTGTACACACCTAAATCAGACTCTTATTCAGTAGAATTCCAGCACACAAAGAAATGATCCATGAGTCATTTTTAAACACTTTGAGTACTAGAGTACTACCTCTCCTATAAAAGATAACCAAGGCCTCTACAGCATACTAGCATGTCTGTTCTGGTAAAATCCTAACTGGTATCTTCTCCACTCTCTTTTTGACTATGAGATCAAGTTTTGACTGTGAGTCAAGCAGACTGAAGTTCTACTTAGTACAACTGTGGCTTTCAGTGATTGTGTAAAGTAAAATAAGCTGGAATTGGTTTCCTTTGGTAAAACACCGTGTTTCGGTAACACATTAAATAAGCGGGAACATCCTCCCAGCCTCATTATAGCAGACATATGTTAAGCCAGAAACTTTGTGGGGTTTTGTATCGTTTTTTGTATCTTTTGCCTCTATCTGCAGGAAGGGTACTATGCTAAAAGATTGTCCCAAGCAGTTGTGGTCAACATGAATATATAAAGTATCGAACATGAAACATTTTTCATAGAATATCTACAAAATCACCATAGCTCAATTTGTTGTTGCTTTAGGTAATAAGACACCACTGCAACACTAGTAAATAGTAGCTGCTTTGAAAAGTAAATATCCTGTCTTATTAAATTGCACTAAAACTCCCAAGTGCAAATTAATGTTGTGCACCGTAGATAGGACAAGACAGAGGAGAGTGGCACAAAGCCACTGAAAGGAGGAGTTCAGATTAGTAAGCAGCCACTTTGGTGAGTGAGCAGGCTTCTGGAGCATGGCTTCAGAGCCAGGCTTTGTGCAAGAACCAGGCTGCTCCCATCCCTCCTGTCCACGGACAGATGGCAGAGTGGCCCATCAGAACTGCTGCCCTGAAACCTCTATACCTTTCCAGGAGTGGACTTAAACTTTCAGGGTGTCTCCAGAAGAAGGAGAAGCCTCTTGGCAGTTTCTGATAGTTTGTTTTTCCTTTCTTGCACTTTGTGTGACTTTGAATATTCCCTGAAGGGACCCACTCACACTGGACTGACCGGAGGATTTACTCTTTCTTAGCGGGATCTGTGCCGACATGCCTGAGTTGAAATGATTGAAAATGCGAGGCACAGGCCTGCCACCCCACAGAGGTGAACTTCAAGAGGCTCACCCAGCCCGTGACAGTACTGGAGAGGTAAGTAAATTAACATAACAACAAATAAACAAACGGGCTCTCTCATAAGAAAAGAATGTATCTTAAGTGTGAAGGCTACTGTGCAAAAATGAAGTAACACACCAGTGGACAAATGCAAACATGCTACAAATCCACAGAGTGGCATCAGGAGCTGGAACCAACTCTGCTTTTAAAATCACCCAGGCTTTTACCTCTAGTGCCAAGAGAAGCTAAATGTTAGCTGGCCATGAATGCTTCAGTACTCCCTGCAGGTCCATAGCATGAGCTTAGCTTCCACTTCCGTTCCTGATGGAATGGTCATTTCTGTAAAAGAACTTTGAGCTGCAGCAACTCCTATGGAGAGCACTGTATGAGACAGAAGTTGCAGGGTATTTTTCGAAATATACCTATTTCAAATATTTAGGCTCCCAAACTAGAGCAATTGTTTTTTTTTTTAAAATATCATTCTATATTGAGGCAAGCAGCTGAATGAACCTTATTTTTATAAACTGGACAATGTATCACAAGAGGGTATGACAGTCAATATATAGTCCTATTAGGTACCAAATATTACAGACTCACAGAGCTTCAAGTATGTCAGACATACTTCAAAGTATGTCAGTCATACAGTTTGCAGAACACCGACTGTCCTTCCACTGTTCACTTAAGAACCACGATATGGTCTGTATTCATTTCAGAAAGCAAAGCCAAATGTCTAAAACGTTCAATTCACAATCACATTCTTCCTCTGAGACTTCTGATCCAAGACCTGCCTCAGTTAAACACCTTTGTTAGCTATCTTTGAACAGAATGAATCCTAGCAAAGACCCCTTTGAAAGACAGAAACCCATCAGTGACTTACTGTACGTATTACAGGCATAGCATCAGAAGATAGACAGGACAAAAACTACGGCTTTGCTTTTAACTGTAAACAGGTATAACACATACTATTTTCTGAGTAAAACAACATAAACATTACTGATCACTTGCACTGTGCACAACATACTTCAGATCTCAGAAACTAAATTTCAGTCACCTGGTGGCTATTGCTGACAAATATTGCCTTTAAAAAATCTTCAGCTGTGTATGATAATATACAACTGAATGTGTAAGAAACACATTCCTCATGCCTCACTCCTAACAGACCTTGGCACTTCTCATATACATCCTGAGGACAACATCTTTCCAGTCCATTTTGGAAAGGAAAGATACTAACCCATATGGCCTCTCTCTCCTCATTAACACACGGTAATGATTTTCTTAGCTTTTCACCATTTTGAGATCAGACTTTAGGGCTTTTTTTAGAGTCCAGTTTGGTAGAACAACAGATTAAAAAAAACACAAACCCAAGACACTCAAGACTATTGTGCTGAATGAGAAATTATCAAATCCTACACATGATTTTTGGACAATTACCCAAATTATAAAATAAAACCCAAGTGGTTTTGTTCTCCCACTTTGCAAATATTTGAGGCCAAATAATTTCCTTTATCTTGAGATCTAAACTGATGAAGTCTTAGGCTTTTTCATGTGAAACTTTACAATGCAATTTCACAAAAATTAGTACAGTGCATAAAGAGTATATGCAAAGGTTCCTACTTCTATTAGTTTTCTCATGACCACAGGCACAAGGTTGTACAGATTTAAATTAGAACAGTATCCACCAGTGATTGCTCTTCCAATGTCATTTTAAGGGAATTATTTCAATCTGAGTACTGAACAAGTTTTAAAAGGCAATGGATTTGTTATTTCTGTGTACTTTGAGAACTGATGAAAGAGTATCCAATATTCTATCGTGCTGTCACCATCCAAAGTCCCAGAGCAACATTGGCAGCCAAAAGTGCACTACCAACAAGCAAAATTAAAAAACCAACAAACTCTCTGCTTTGTTTTTCTACAATCAGGGAGCTCAGAGTAGCTTCCAGGAATGAATTTAATATCCATTGACCATCCAAAGCGAAGCAGGGTACAGCATTGATAACTGCCAGTGCGCCTGACAGTGAAATTAGGTACCTGGTTGATGTTAATTAAGGTTCATTAATAATATCCAAGAAAATGTAAAAACAAAACAAAAACCAAAACATATATATTTATTTCTAGTATGTAGGAATATGAGAGGGTTATTTATTTTATTTTAGCTACCATTCTGTTTACCAATGATTTTTACAGCATAACTTACCAACTCAGAAAATTGTCTTTATAGATTAATTAATATTTTTTTTTAAGCAGGAGGTTTGGTTACTTAACCTGCACTCTTCACAGCTCAGATGAAAGCAGGAGAAAGCAAAACCACACTTAATGCTGCTCATCTTCCTCCCTTGCTTTGTGTGGTTTTGGAGCAAGGTTATAACTGACACCATGCCTGAAATAGGAAGGTATTCAAAAACCATGACCTAAGTATGAAATAATGATTGGAAATATTTTCTAAAACTCTCCCTCTCTGGAGTAAGTACATGGCTAGAATATAATTAGAAATCTGGCCTCTCTCTCCTACTTATCTGTTAGCCAGAAAAGTTCAGTGGATTTCTGTATGTGCAGGTGCATGTGAGAATGGGGCAAGCGTAGATCCTTTTTATTGCTGGTAAAGGCTTCCTAACTTTAATACCTACCACCATCTCACGATGGCTGGACAAAAAGACATATCACTCAGAGAGCAGCTGGGTCAGCATGAATCTTGGTGTGTTCCCAAAAAAGGGAAGCTTACGTACCATCTTTAGTTTTATGGACAAATCTGCACTACGCTGTTGAATTATTCTATAACCACACATAAACTTTACAGTTCCTAAGGTTAAGGGTTCTAAGATTAGCCATATTCAAACCAAATAACCTCTCTGTATATGTATACATATAATGTTATTCATTAATAAGCATGTTTTACCTGAATTCTAATCCTACTTTTTGAATAGGCTAACTTTTCTTTTCTGTCGAAGGAAAAGAAAAAATACCAACCAGCATACCCTGTTATTTAGTGACTTAAAAATGATAGAACTCTGACATAAGAAAGCTAGCAATAACATCTCTTTTGTCCTGCCATGAATTCAGGATTCCATTGACTTTCTCATCAGAGCTGTTAAGACTCACCCTCAAGAAGGAGTTAAAAAAAGCACTGACCAAAAATATGCTAAGCACAATAAAGTGAGAGATTTCATTTTGAGCTTGGCACATGGACAATAATCAATGCAGAGATGGGATAAAGATGTTAAAATGCCACAGAAATGCTTCAGAGCATCCTGTCTAAAATGATATCCAACTGAAATTCTGCTGGGTCACCAACTTCTAAACACTTCCCTTCTTGCCTTAAAAGAACAAACAGACTTCAAAGGATACTTGCAAAACGTCTCTATCACCACAGGCAGATCGATGCTTAGAAAGTTTTGGCGTGGTACAAAACTGCTGAGGCTTACTGAAATGAAAATATAAAGATACACAAAACATCAACAGTCATTCCAGGATTACAACATTATGAATTTTACATTATAATTTTGCAGAAAAATCAGATATGAAATT
>VZTM01020259.1:9408-27020 GCA_013400555.1 Jacana jacana
TGCGTCTTCTCCTTTTTATTCTTTCCCTGTGGTATGCTTTCTTTCCATTGCCTTTTTTTTAATAGGGTTCTGGTTTTGGAAGGCTTTTTTGTTTGTTTGTTGGTTGGGGGGGGCGGGGAAAGGGTTTGTTAACTTGAGATTGGTTATGCTAATGTAATGTTGTTGCACCCTTTCTTCTGCAGCTAAAATAGTGAATGTGTAATGTCACAATTCTGGACATAAACGGGAAAACAGATGTAGTATATGAAAGCACAGCATTCCTTAGGAATTTTTATGTATTCAAAAGATAATTTGCCTTTCCCACTCCCTTCCACCAAGTAGTACTTTTAAATATAAAACTGGGAATGGGTTACAGTAGATGTCATGTGTGTGTAGGGAGTGCTTGTTCAGACTCTTGGGTAATGTAGTAATGACCCCAGTGTAAAAAACTGCAGATAAATTATGTACCATTGCATGCTAGTTTTCATTTACTTTGTTGCACTAATTACTTTAACATAATAAAATTAGATCTTTATTTTTCATTATTTAGATCTTGTGTTATGGCAGTAAAAATGATGATTTTATAATGCCTTCCTATGATAATGTTTTATCGTCTTTATGGATTCTTTTATCTGAAAATGCTGAAGTTCATTTTGAACGCTAAGCAAATAGTCTGTCAGTTTACCTTCATAATTCATGGAGAAAATAATTGAAAGACATCACTGTAACTCAAGGTTTGTTTTTGACAAAACCAATGCTAAGTTCTCTTGACTCCTACCTTTGATTTCAAGACTACCTTACAGTGGGCAGAGCTTTACGGACCTCCCAGTTCAGATTTTGGAGTGTGCAGGAGACACAAATATGCATATCGCATTCCCTTTCAACTGTTCGTAAGCTTTCTAAAAGTCTTGGTGATGAGTGATGAGTGCAAAAGCAGCCAACCGGGAAGCATTGTAGGGGTGAATGAACCTTATGCAAAAAATTGTTCCTCGGCATGCTTCTAGAATATCTTAGACATTGATCTTGGAGAGGGGGGGTGGTGGAAATTGAGACAAAAATTTTAAAGATGCTTAACTGTTGTCATATGACAACAGTCACATTTATGATTAAATTAGTCTGGAAGAAGTAATACACAAAACTTCTAAAATTTGGGGCAAAACCTTATACCCCAGTTACTATGTTGGAGTATTTTTTCAAATTAGCTTTCTATGCTTCTTTTATGTGTCACCTATCTTTTTTCCTAAATTTAAAAACAAACAAAAAATATTTCAGCATGTTATTTCACCAAAGCAAATCAGCCGATAAAGGACATCTTACACATATTTATCTATCTTTTGATTGTTTGATTGTTAGTAGCTTATTATTTGGAAATGCTTGAATTGATCTTTTTCTTCTACTATAGCAACAACATGAACTGAATATAGCCCATATATTAATATCAAGTGTTTATTTTTGTTTGGATCAATTTGGCTTAATGTCATTCATATCATTAACATTTTGCAGAAATAATATTGATGGAAGTTATTGATCCCTCTTGCAGAAGCCATTGTATTAATTGCACTGAAGGCTTAGAAATGTTTGATCCTACATTAGCCACAACAATTGTTTGATATAGCCTATAGGCTCAACACAGCCAAATCCAAGTAATTGTTGATTGAGACACTGGGGAATGAAACCTGGATCCAGGAGTGAATTTTGAAACACTGGGCTGCAGTGAGCAGGCTGCCAAGCTCAGGTGCTGTACCTCTTTTCTACATGGATTTTGCTGTAGAGGGCACAAAAAGTATTACCGAGGCTCCACGTTGGTAGCTGTTTTGGCAGCTGCAGTTCTTGCCTTTGTACAAACCCTTCTCTCTTCCTGATATTTTGGAAATAGCAGCACACACAAAATTCTTGGTTCCTCGCCTCTTTCTCTTTCCGCTCTTTCCAGCCTAAATTAATTTCCCCTACTGCAGTTGTGAAAGAGGAGTGGCAATGGCAGAGTGTTTCAGTGGGAGGAAAAGAGGGACAGGTGAACAAGACACACCTTACCTCCCCTCTCTGGAGCTGCCCAAACTGTGGGGTCTGGAGACAGGGAGCAACATTCTCCTAGCTGCCTCCCCACATGCCACCTGAGCTCTGGGTCCCAGGCGCAAAGGAAGAACATCCCCCAGCCAACCTCTTTCCAAGCCTTCAGTAGTTCCTTTTGGATTGCAAAGACTGGTCCTTCCTAATCCTACCTGATAAAACAGTTCCCTAGAAAGAAATTTATTCCTTGCTGCCCATGTTCTGACACTGGGATAGTTGCATTTGCAAGTATACATACCTTTTTTGTTTGTTTGTTTCCTGAATATAGATTTATCTAAACACCAAACACAAAATAAAATTCCACTTTTAGAGGTGTACAACACTGCACAGTGCCCCAAAGGGCTAAAGTAATATTCCTAGGTATCTAACACAGAAATTACAATGTCCATGCTATGGAAAATTAGCGTGTTATTTATGTCTTAAGGTTCCTATACAGCCTGCTAAAAATTTGCATTGTATTTTCTGACTTTGGACAAACATCTTAAGGATATTTATACTGGCATATATTTAATACTGCTGTTAAGAGAACATAGTGAATTTTTTTAAGGTTTCAGATTAAAAGCCATGTATCAGGAAACAGGTGAAACCAAAAGTATTATTATAGGTTTACTCATCCTATTTTGCAACAAGAGTATTTTAAAAATCAATGAGCCTTGCAGAAGGTCTTAGTACTCCAGAAGCTCAGTTACAGATGATCCTTAGATCAAATAGGGTACATGTTGTCATTATATACCAATACTTACTACTTGATACTGGTGTTATTTTTTTACTTTCTTATACCAGGGTGGGCCAGAAAGAAATGAAATAAGCTTTGTTAGAAGGCACGTATGATTTCTTCAAGTTCTTTTATTAAATTGAAGGTTACCTGTGATATACTAGAAGGATGAAAGTCTGACTTTAAAGTGTGATTCATCAAACTTAAAAATGCCCTCTATATTATGCATGGCTTTCCTGTTTCAGATGGCAGTTTTAGGAAGCACTTCAAAGTAAACGAGTTAAGCCTTTTATTCAGCCTTTTGTTTAAACTTTGTCAGTACAAAAGCTAGAAAGTATTTGAGAAGAGTGGCTGTACAGTACAAACACAGCTTCTAAATACTTCTTTGTGTAGGCATTGAAGAATGCTATATTTTCCAATAATTTTTTTTTCATTTGAATTCAAAAATCTTATGAGGGTGCCTGCATAAATACAAATAAATACATATAGTAAAGGGAAGGGGGAAAATATATTAAATATGTGTCTGCATTTCAATGTCAGAATGTTGGGCTTGTAACTTGATACAACTTGAATTTTCTCCCCATTACCTAACCAAAACAAATTCTTCCTTAAAACTGTGAATGATTTTAGAGACAGAGTGTGCTCACAACTGATAATAAGCTATAAGTTTCTTCAAGGTGTCAGCCTCTCAGCTTTTCTGCTGTAATTAAGCATCTTTAGCCTTACAAAAATGCTTTAACTGGAAAGATGTATTGTAAATGTATTCTTCTTTCAAGTAAATTTAGGATAAATTAGTGTGGCATTTGGACTTCTAATGGAAATTTATGTCACTTTTACCATAAAATAACAAAACTACATTGACTGAGCAATGTGAACAGAATTCTAATGTGTGATTAACTTCTGGCTGCTAGTTTCACAGCGTATGAAGTAACACTTACTTTATAAAGGGAGTAGTAGTTAGTATATATAGGAACTGAAAACTCTTTTCAGATTCATTATGCAACTTACTATCTGCTGTTGAAAGGGTGCTGATTTCTCTGGGGATTGTACAGAGGGCAATAGTTAAGGCCCCTGGTTAGCTAGCCAGGGCCATTAAAAATACTTTTGAGGTAAGTAATAAGGTTAATACCAGTTTGCATATAGGTACTTTTATCAGTTATCAGAAGTTATCAGAAACAACCCTTCATGTTTTGAAGATGAAAATAAACCCAAGCATTCATGATTTTTTTTTGTACACTTTAAACAAAAGTACTACCTAAATTTCATAGAATCATAGAATCATTCAGGTTGGAAGAGACCCTTGGGATCATCAAGTCCAACCATCAGCCCTACTCTACAAAGTCCTCTCCTACACCATATCCCTCACTACCTCATCTCATCTACTCTTAAACACAGGGATGGTGACTCTACCACTTCCCTGGGCAGCTGATTCCTTTGACTGACCTCTCTTTCTGTGAAGAATTCTTTCCTAATGTCCGGCCTAAATCTACCCTGTTGCAGCTTGAAGCCATTCCCTCTCATTCTATCACTAATTACCCATGAGAAGAGACCAGCACCAACCTCTCTACAATGTCCTTTCAAGTAGTTGGAGAGAGTGATAAGGTCTCCCCTCAGCCTCCTCTTCCTCAAACTAAACAGTCCCAGCTCCTTCAAGTGCTCTTCACAAGATTTATGCTCCAGGCCCTTCACAAGCTTCATTGCCCTCCTCTGCACACGCTCCAGCACCTCGACATCTCTCTTGTGTTGAGATGCCCAGAACTGGACACAAGACTCAAGGTGTGGCCTCACCAGTGCTGAGTCAGGGGGACGATCACCTCCCTCCTTCTGCTGGTCACACCATTTCTAATACAAGTCAGGATGACATTGGCCTTCTTGGCACCTGGGCATACTGCTGGCTCATATTCAGCAGCTTATCAACCAGCACCCCCAGGTCCTTTTCTGCCAGGCAGCTCTCCAGCCACATTCCCCCAAGCCTGTAGCGATGCATGGGGTTGTTGTGGCCCAAGTGCAGGACCTGGCACTTGGCCTTGTTGAAGGTCATGCCATTAACATTGGCCCATCAATTCAATCCATCCAAGTCCCTCTGTAGAGCTTCCCTGCCCTCATGCATATCAACACTCCCACCTAACTTAGTGTCCTCTGCAAACTACTAATGGTACTCTCTATATCCTTGTCAAGTCCATCAATAAAGACAAACAGAAATGACCCCAACACTGAGCCCTGAAGAACATTTCAAACACATATTTGAGTGTGGAGGAAGTTATGGTATATAACATCTTACTGTTAAGAGTAGGTGCTGTAAAGATTAGAATTGAAGTCTGTGACCATTAGCTTTCTTGACATTGAGAATATTTTGGTACATATCCCCAGTAGATGTCAATTTAAGGAAGCTAGTCTGCATTAATCCTGGGAAGAGCCTCTCAAATTCTTTTTTCACTACAGTTATGCCTTGCAAATACTTCTCTATAGTTGCTTCAGCCTTTAAGAACAGCATGGAGGCAGAAATGCTTGAGTCAATTTCATTTTCTTGAAGTTGATGTTGCAATAGAGAATTGAGAAATGTGAATGCGCTTGATGTTTTGAGGATTAACTGGAGTTGTATATGTGTGAGAAAGAGACACTGTATCTTTTGATCACTAGTGACTTTTGTTTTATAGTTGCGAGTTTTATTATCTTAGTTTTTCAGAACACAAAAATTATATAGCACCAGTGGTTGCACTCCTAAGAGAAACCTACAGCTGGCTTCATGGGACTGTGCTGGAGAAGTCCTTCACCTAAAGATGGCCAGCTGTTAACCGAATATTCTCAGTCACAATGTAATAAAAGAGCCCATCTTGGTTTCTTTCATTTTTCCAATGTGTTCACATTGAGATTAAAATATTGAAAATGGGCCAGCAAATGGCAGCATCTAAGGTATTAAAAGCTGTGCTAAAGCATGATGGTTATCTAGTAACACATTACTGATCTCTATTATCTGTTCTTGGCTAGATGAGTGATTTGTTCTTGGCTTCAAAATATATAATGCAGAGGAGCTGAAGAGGCCATCTCACAGTTCCTGAATCTAACTTGAAACTGTGATGAACACAGCTATTACTAGTTGTTGTTCTTTTTTAATTAACAAAAAACAAGGCTGTAATAGAATTTGGTGCCTCTTTTTTGTTGAAAGTGAAGTAATTTGGCAGATAAAGCTTAGTTCCACAAGTTCTTCACCATGAATACTAAAAGAAGCAAAGCTAATTGAAGGTATTTTTCAGATTGAATAATAAGATATTTTTCAAATTTCAAAATAACTCCTTCTTTCAAAAGTTTTTATTATTTTTTAATGAATAACAAAAACATTGTTTTGCACAGAATATAATTTCTTCTCATGTGAATATTAAAACTCAGTTATTTCCACTGTTCTATATGACTTTTTACCCTCCTTGTGCTCCTGAACAATATCTCTTCTGATTTATATGCTTAATTAACATTGGTGATAATAGAGAAACTTTTAGACAAAGTTTACTACTGTGTTCCTCTTCCCAGAAACAGATGACATGATAATGCCTGTCTTTGAGACAGCTCTCTGATTAAGGAGTGGAATTAGCAGATAAAATGCTAATTCAAAGACTAACAAGATTCCATAGGTAAAATGAAGTTGCTCAGTTTTTTTCTTTCACCTGTCCTTTGATATTTGTTTACAGATGGGCAAGTAATTTACTATACTGAAGGTTAAGGAAAGAACCAGCAAAAATTACTGATACTAAGAAACACACACAAACCCAACAAAAGCCATTTTCCTGAGGCTTTTGGCCGATTATGGTTTTGCTCATAGTATCTATGTTTCTTTTTGAAGGGAGTTTTAAGGCACAGGAGGGCAATTTGCCTTAAAGAGTAGCAAAATACTTAACTCCAGTTATTTCAGAGAAGGTTTCTGATGTTAAACAATTTTTCAAAATATATCTCCCCTTTTGCTTATGAATGTGTATCTTTTAGAAGGGTCAAATATTTAGTATCATCATTTAGTATCTTAATGACACTCTAAATAACTGTTCAGAGGTTAGAAAGGAGATCCAGCTTCGCTAAAACTATGAGTCTATACATTTAACATGAATAAAAGCTATTCACCAAGATCAAGAATTCAGTGTCTGTTAGGAGTTAAAACCAAGTGATATTAATGCACAAAAAAAAAATAAAATCCATTCCATCTAGCAAAAATAATCCAGACAATTCCAGTCTGGGGAGCTCTTATTGGGTATTAGTTAGTGGTAATATGTTATCTACAGAACTGAACAGCCCAGTACAGACAGATCTCTTTACATATGGGACATAGTACAGGCAAAAGCATGTTATCTGTTGGTTTGTGGGTTTAGGTTGGTTTTTGTTGTTTTTTTTCCTTGCAATGACAGATTTACTTCTGTTTTGTTGGGGTTTTTTACATATGTAATACAGATATTTCAATTAGTATAATAAGAGTCTGATAAAACTAGGCTGGTATGAAACTTCCTTTGCTGTTTTTGTAAACAAAATCTAAATTTTGAGAATCTAGAGAGAATTTACGATTGAGAGAAAAGTAGAACATGGTCCAGGAACAATCTGTATTTCAAAATAACTGTAAAAATAGCCATGGGTGCTAGTCACGGTTAATAGGAGGGATAAGGTGATAACATATCATGCAACTCTGAGAATCTTAGAACGGACAATGTTATTTCTCTTAGCAAATTTTTGAGAAGTTAATGCCCTAAAACCTTTCAGCCACTTTCCATATGAACCATACATGATCCTTTTGTGGTCACGTTGAAAAAATAATTTGAAGCTATAACCATTATGCTTATGTGATTTTACACACTTATGGAGCTGTTGAAATGAAACATCTCTTTCTGGAATGAGATTGTCACATTATGAAATAGTTTGGAGTTTGGAAAAGAGTCAGAACCTGGCAATAAATTTAGGGAGAGTATGTAAATGATGTAGAAATAATAATATGAAAAAATACCAACAATTTCAGTTTGGGCGGTGCTTGAATTGAACTGCTCATAAGACAGTATAAGTAAAGATGCTTTCTTAAGCATCCACAATCACAAAAGTTATGCTAGTACATGATCACCACCTCTCTACTGCCTAATCTGTGTTATACATTGCAGTACCTATGAGTGAAGGTTCTTGGTTCATGGGAAATGTCTGCTTCACTGTCAATATGGGTTTTAGAGCTGACTTCTGTTTTGAAGAGAAACCTGAAAGCTGCTTATCCTCCTTTAATCTCAGAAAACCTTTTTACTGGTGTAATGGTAAGTAAATCCTGTAGTTTCAAAGGCAACATGTACACAAAATCAGGCCTTGATGAGGGATTTTTAATTTTATTTTTATTTTTTAAAATAAGATTGGAAGTAGATATGCAAAGTAAATCATTCCCACTGCCTAATTTCTTCTCACTGTTTTTCCCAACTGAGGGAACTTTCAAATACAGAATAATTCTTACCACAAGTGTTTTGCAAATTCATATGGTTAACTTCATGTTTTCAAAAAAGAATCAGTTCTCTCTCCACTCTGCAAGAAATTCAGTACATTTAATTTTCATGTTTGCAATCTGTTTCCTTTCTTGACAAACTTTATGGAAGTGGGTTTCATGTGAGTAATACCTAAAATAAAATTAGTCTATTCAGTGCAGCTTCCAAGGCTCAGTATGAATTTTGCTTTAAATGGGTGGAATGTTGGATTCCCACAGATTCCATTGTTATGGGAAGAGTTGTGGGTGGACCCACCCCAACACACTCTGCTGCTAATGTAGAGTCTTTATTCCAAAACAATGGCAATAATAGGGATATAGTTGCCTTCATTCAGAGGAAATAGATTGTGCAATCTGTCTGTTGGCTGATTTCCTTGCTTACAATACTTTCAGCATGGTAAGGAAAATGCTTGTTTTCGTTATAGCAGAACTTTTAAATGGAGTATTTTGCACCACAGCACAGAGTAAGAGAAAATCTGTTCCTCGTAAAACACAGAAAAATATAAGTAACTTAGCTGAACTGTTTTTGTGGAATCGTAGATCTATTATTCATGTCAGAGTGAGCAATTTGATAATGTTGACAACTTCCTGCAATGCAGAGGCTATATAATTTCACAAAGAAATTTTTTCATTGGGCCAATAGCATCCTGTGTAGTCCAAGTATATCCACAAGAAGATAATGACTCTGGGGATTTTGGTTGTTGTCATGCTCCTAGGAAATTGTTTACCGTGATTTTAACTGTGTTAGAAACAGAGTTTATCTAATTTTTCAGCTTGCAGCTGTTGGATCTCTGCTAACTTGTAGAACTCAGATTGAAAACCTTTTGCACTATCAGAAATGCTGTATTCTCTCTACCCACCAGTGGTAACAACGAGAGAAAGAGTCAGGATTTAAGGATTGAATCTGTTCACAATGAAACAGAGAACTTGTGCTGCAGCCATTGTTCTAATAACATCAATCTGTAAAGTTGCTTCTCTGTTATTATAACTGTGTCTTGGCTCAGAAGTTTGTGAAAATCACACACTCAAAATATGTAATAAGGTTATCAGAAGATGAGAGGAGGTGCTGCTTGGAAGGGAACACTTAAAGAAGCTAATCCAGTGCCAGTGCACCTGTTAAAATGCCATTAATTTTAGGACAACACTTATGGGAAGGCAAAGAAAATTATTACAGCAGGTGGTAAATTAGCTTTTTGGGTTTGGTTGTTCGTTTTTTTGTTGGGCTTTTTTTTTTTTGAGCACTTCTGTGAAAACTTTGTTATATTTTATTAGGGAAGGGCTTCCTTAAAATTAGCTCCTTTATAAATATTTCCAAATATGAAAAAGTAGCATGAATGTAATTTACAAACAATAATCATTTCAGCAGAGGACAAAAATGCATGCCTCCATGTGCTATTTTGGAAACTGTCCTGCTTTATTCCTGTGTTCCTCATGATATCTGCAAAGGCCAAGCAATAATTTTTCAGTTGTGGACAAGTGGATCTGCAAGGATCTCAACTTCTCTGAGAGCTGTGTTTCAGCTCTGAACTGTGCAGATTTACACCAGATCTGGCTCTCTTCCCAGATTGGTGCAGTAAGCTGTTTAAAGGAAAACCTTGTCAGGGTGTTCACAGGAATACATATACTCAAGAGTTTGAATGTATGCATAAGCATATGGTTTTAGAAGCTTTTGTGGGTTACATGGAAGCAGTGTTTTTTCTCATTTTTACAGGTGAGGAACTAGCATATACCTGTCTTATAAAGTGAGATGGTTAGGCACTTACCTTGCCCATGCTACGGGCTTTCAGAGAAGTCTGTATCCTTCCATGTAGGTCTGCTCCAAATACACAGAAGTTTAGACCAGTTCCTAAGAGAATACAAATAATTTATATCACAGCCAGGAACAGATCCAAGATCTCTTAATTTCTCTTCTGTGTTATTAATGTCTTGCAGATATCTGTCATGTCAAACTTTCCAGGAAGCCCAGGAGTTGAGTTCAGTTTTTAATAGCAGCTATTACTCTGATTTCTTAGAATTAGCTTTAATCATTTTAGAAGAGCTGTACAGCAATCTGAAATGTCATCCTAATGCAATATTTTGATATAGCTCTCTTATGGCATATATGTTAACTCTTAGTTGCAAGCAAGAACTGCCCTTAAAAAAAAAAAAAAAGTGAGAAGAGTGAGAGAATAAAGACTGTTTATGTTCTTTCTTACATCACTAATTTCAGCCTTGCTTCTTGGGTGTTTTCAGTTAATTACTCTCCTCTTCTGATTTCCAGGAATAATTGAGAATACTTAGTGCACTGTTTAGTACTGTACTTGAGTCCTGAGAACAAAGTGAAATGTCTTTCTTAGTTTCCCAAAAGCATTTAACATCTCTGCAAACAATGTTTTAGTAATGGAGAATTATTAATGTAATTTAAAAGGTCTGAAGGCTAAAAGCATATACATATTTATTTTACTACATTTTCATTACTCCAAACATTTGAATTTTGCCTATGAGATTATTTTATAATTCGGAGTTACAAGAAAAAAATATTTTAAAAATCATAATCTTAAATGAACTTTCTCTGTACAGTGCTAATCACACCTGTAAAATGGCACATACTTTTCTCATTTATCATGAGAAAAGAGTGAGACAGATACATATGAAAAAATAAGATACATTCACTCTTGCATGGAGCAATACATGTAATCTAATAAACGTCCTGCATTTATTCTGAAATGCGTTTAGTCACTGAAGACACTGTGAATTAAAACTCACTAATCTACAAGCTTGGTATGTACATTCATATTATATTGCAAGAACTTCTATCACATTGACATATGGGTAAGTGTATACAAGTGAAACTAAAATGCATTGCAAGATGAATTTCCTTTGTGTGGGAGGTACGCAGTTGGGCCAATAAAAACAGGGATTTTTTTCAAATCATCTAGCTCATTTCTCCAGTGAAGACTGGGAAGACACCTTTTATCTGTATGAAAACTGATTGATTTCTACTTTTGGTTCTCTTTGCACCACAGGCTTCTGCTGAAAATTAGTTCTTACTTGTAACGTTTTCAGCCCCAACTGTGTTTGCCCTTGAAATCAGCCTACTGTATACAAGCATTTTGGATTGAAATACATACATTTCTGCTTTCAATTTAATGAAAAATTTCAGCCCTCTTGGTTTATTGATAGACCATCATGCAGGCTTCACAGCACTGCTCATTGATAAGAACACCTACTGATAAATTTTATTAACCTCCCACTTTGAATTCTTACTAAATAATTAGAATAGTTATATTGCAA
This sequence comes from Jacana jacana, assembly GCA_013400555.1. Classification (NCBI taxonomy): domain Eukaryota; kingdom Metazoa; phylum Chordata; class Aves; order Charadriiformes; family Jacanidae; genus Jacana; species Jacana jacana. Next base: position 20,928 of record VZTM01020259.1, read on the forward strand.
AAGGTTATAGAAATTATATTTTAAACGGTTCTCTTAGTGCCTGCTGAAGCTGATTTCACTACTACTTTTAGTGATTATTGCACATGTAGTGCTTCGTTCAAGTCTGCTTGGGTGAACCACTGTTTGAGTCCTGAACACTTAGCCATCTGCAAATAGTCTCATTCTAGCTCTTAATGTTGTTTAAGTCTTTTGAGGACATAATTAATTCAGGATTCAATAATTCAGGAAAACCTAAAAAGTATTCACTACTCAATCAGCATTACATTGTATAAATTATTTCTCAAATCAGACCAAATATTTTCTCTCCACCACACAGGCACAGGAACTCAGGTACTGCAGTTTTAGTCATTCATAAAAACAAACTGAGCTGGATAAAATCATAGAAATGCAAGATTGGGAAGGACCTACAAGATCATCTAGTCCAACCCTCCTCTTATCACCAATACTACCCACTAAGTTACTAACTCATGTGATGTAGCACCTTGTCCAGATGGCTCTTGAACACTGCCAGGGATGGTGACTCCACCACCTCCCTGGGCAGTGCAATTCCAGTGCCTGACCACTCTTTGGGAGAAAAAGTTTTTCCTGGCATCTAATCTAAATCTCCCTGGTGCAACTTGTGGCCTAGTGGGTAGTAGTGGTGATAGGAGGATAGTTGGACTAGATGATCTTGTAGGTTCTTTACAACCTTGCATTTCTATGATTCTAAGATCACCTAGTTCTAACCCACCTGCCATGAGCAGGGACACCTCCATGGTTACAGGTTATTCAGAGCCCCATCCAGCCTGGCCTTGAAGACCTCCACAGATGGTGCATCCACAGCTGCCTTGGGCAACCTGTTCCAGTGTTTCACTACCCTCACACTAAAGAATTTCTTGCTAATACTTAAACTTAATCTTCCTTCTTTCAGTTTAAAACCATCACCCCTCATCCCGTCGCTACATTCCCTGATGGAGTCCCTCCCCATCTTTCCTGGAGACCCCATTTACTGGAAGGCTGCTGTAAGGTCAGAAGAACAGAGTAGAGAGGCAAAATNATTTACTGGAAGGCTGCTGTAAGGTCAGAAGAACAGAGTAGAGAGGCAAAATCACCTCCTGTGACCTGCTGGCCATGCTTCTTTTGATGCAGCCCAGGATGTGGTTGGCTTTCTGGGCTGCCTATGTGCACTGCCACCACATGTTGAGCTTCTGTCAATCTGTTCTCCATTCATCCTGTATTAGAGCTTGGGCTTTCCCTGACCCAGATGCTGGCCCTTGCGCTTGCTCTTAAATTTCATGAGGTTCACATGGGCCTGCTTTGCAAGCCTGTCCAGGTCCCTCTGGACGGCATACGATCGATCCATCCAGCATTTTAACTGTTCTACACAGCTTGGTGTTAGCAGTGAACTTGCAGACAGTGCACTCAGTCCTGTTGTCCATGTCACCAACAAAGATGTTAACCAGTACTGGTCCCAGTACTTACCTCTGAGGAATGCCACTCACCATTGGTTGCTACTTGGACATTGAACCATTGACCTCAATTCTTTGAGTGTGACTTTCCAGTTAATTGCTTATCCACGGAGTGGTCCATCTGTCAAACCCTATCTCTCCAATTAAGAGATAAGGATGCCATGTGGGAGAGTGTCAAATGCCTTTCATAAGTCTAGGTAGGTGATGTCAGTTGCTCTTCTCTTATCCACCAGCACTGCAACACTCATAGAACGTGACCAAATTTGTCAGGCATGATTTGCCTTTAGTGCAGCTTTGGTAGTTGCAGTTGCCAGTGATCACCTCCTTATTTTCCATGTGCTTTAGCAGAGTTTCCAGGATGGTCTGCTCCATGATCTTGCTGGGCATAGAGGCAAGACCGACAGGCCTGTGGTTTTCCAGGTGTTCTTTTTTCCATTTTTTCTTTTTTAAAAAAGGGGTATTGCCCTTTTTTGGTCAGTGCAAGCTTCAGCAGACTGCCAGGATATCTCAAATATACTGGGTAGTGGCTTAGAAACTTCATCTGCCTGTTCCCTCAGGATGTGCAGATAAATCTCATCAAGTCCTATGGCTGTGTGCATCCTCAGCTTCTTCAGATGGTCTCAAACCTGGTCTTTTCCTGCAGTGAGCAATTCAACATTCTTGTGGTCCCTGTCTTCGCCTTCTGTGACCTGGGCAATGTAGCAAAAGACCCTGTTGGTGAGGACCAAGGCAAAAAAGTCATTTAGTACCTCAGCCTGCTCAATATCCTGGATGACCATGTTTCCTGTTTCCTTATAGAGAGGGTCCACATTATCCCTAGTCTTCCATTTATCACTGACATACCTGTAGAAGCTTTTCTTGTTGCCCTTGACGCCTCTGTCCAGATTTAACTCTGTCTGGACTTTACGTTTCCTAACCTGATTCCTGGCTGCTTAAATGATTTCTTTGTGTGTCTCCCAGGCTACCTGTCCTTGCTTCCACTGTCTGCAGACTTTCTTTTTGAGTCTGATTTTCACCTGAAGCTCCTTGTTCTTCCATAGAGGGCACCTGGTGTTTTTGCCAGACTTCCGCTTTGTTGGGATGCATTGTTCCTCATGTTGGAGGAGGGAATCCTTGAATATTAACTGGCTTCCCTAGGCCTCTTTTCCCCCTAGGTTGTTATCCCACACTATTCTACCAAGCAGGTCCCTGAAGAGGACAAAGTCTGCTCTCCTGAAATACAGGGTAGTGAGCTTGCTATCCTTGCTCCTTGCTGCCCCAAAGATTATGAATCCTACCATCTCATGGTCACTGCTGACAAAGCTGCCCTTGAGCTTTCCAGTTCCCTGTCAGCCCCTCCTTGCTGGCACTCATTGACTTCTCTATCATTTGGAGAGGGAAGTTATCATTGCCACATTCTAGGAACCTCCTGCATTGCTTATACCTTGCTACGTTATCCCTCCAACAGATATCAGGGTGGTTGAAGTACCCCCATGAGGACCAGGGTTTGTGAATGTGAGGCTGCTCCTGTTTACAGAGGACCTCATACATTCAGTCTTCCTAGTTGGATGGCCTGTAGCAGACCACCACTGTAATATCACCTGTCCCTGCTCTCCCTTCAATTCTGACCCATAAACTCTTGGTCAAGACCTTCAAATAGGACTTTAAATAAACTACTGTTAAAATATCATGGAATATGGGAGATTAAGCTAGTGTGGAACACAAGAAGGTGCCTTGTGTTATTTAGAAAACAATGATTTGAATATTGAGTGCTGCAGAATAACTACAGAGAACTTGGCAGTGTTGTGTATTCTCAAACTTTTCTTTGAAATAATCTTTTTCATCTTTGAACAGGTTTTGAAAGACTTTGTTAAAAAAATCTCTAATCACTAAGCTTTGATATGGAGTCTGAGGGCCATGATTTCAGGTAAATGGCTATGTTGGGTAGAATATGTTGAGAATACTTTTGTTAAAACATCCTTCATATCTCCTCTGTCTGTCTTAGTTTATTTTTAATTTTCAAACTAGCTATCATAGTTTAAACTAATCTCACTTCCGTTTTGTTTTCAAAAAGCAAGCCAGTCTTTGAAAGAGAATATGACAAAAAGTATCTGGGGAAAAAAGGTTCATCTCATCTGCATATCTATATATGCATGCACAAAATGGCTGGAGATGTAAAAGGGGAAATCACATACTCCACTTAAAATACAATATTGATTTTAGGCCCAGGTTTGGTTTGCTGACCTAGACCTCATTTTTATTTTTAGCTTATAAACCCATGAAATCAGGGACTGGGAATGAAAATTATAAGACACTTTATTGTAGCAGCACAACCAGACACCACTGTAATATTTTGTTATGATAACCCATGAAGAGAATTCACTGTTAACTTGGGACCATACATAATAAAATACAAACACAGATAATGACTTTAACTTCTTTGCTTTATAGGGTGGGGATTATAGTAGCAAAGAAAGAGCAGGCTGGACTGATTGTCAGAAAGGCATTCTTTCCAAATGACCTGGTGACCCATCTGTTTAATTTTATTCTTTAAATTATACGTATTGAGATTCCAGCCATGAAATTGATTGCATAATTGCACTCCTCCTGAGCCCGGGGGAGTCCTACTGAAGCAGGGATGCTGGAATATGCCCAGGCTTTAGTGGGTTTGGAACCATAAATACTAGCAGACCCCACAGCAATCCCTGCTGCCATGGAATTTCTGCATCTTGGTCCTACATCTCAGATTATTTATTGATATTTCTGGGGATTGTGTCTTAGGAAGCATGGATATCAGTCAGAGATGATCTTTAAGGTAGAATAAACCAGCTCCAGTGAGCTTTTATTGATTTAGTGCTTATTGAGGAGGCAATACAGTGTCCAGTGTCATCAAGTGATGAGATAGAAAGGCTCCATGCTTCTAAGTAATGAGCTGTAACAAACTTGAGCTCTTTCTAAGTCTGCTTTCATCTTCTCATATGTTATAATGCAGTATCCAAATACAGAGAGGATAAGTACATGGATTAGATCGACTGGGTCCACAGTCATTAGAGAAGTATATATTCCCTTGTCCATTAGCAGGTGGAAGAACAATAGATAATAGGTATACAGTACTTAGAGTTGTCCATCTTAAAAATCCTCTTAGTCTGATCTTGATCACCTTTTAGGTTCCTCACATGTGGGTACTGCATTTCCTTATTGGCTAAGAAAGCTCAAAGTTTTAACATAAGAAGTACTGCTGATATCTGAGCTGGGAGAGAATAGAGAAAGTCACTGATCTGTTGCCATTGGAAAGTACTGGAGGAGGAATATTGTTTCTTTGCATGAGATTTTGTGTCTTATTTCACTTTTGTTCTCTGTATGCTGTTGTTTCATATGTTTTGAGTATGACATAAGTTTTGAGTAGGAAAACATATCCATATATATAATATGGATATTTATTATTATATTTAGGATAATATTATATATTATCCTATATTACTTCTGTGTCGCTCTCCAGGAGAATTAGCAAAGTCTGTTTGAATAGATAAAAACAAGCTGGGGTTTTTTCCCCATTCATTGCATTATACCTTTTCCCACTTCATCTTAACAAAATAACTTTATCTTTAACAAAATAAGTGTTTGCCATGTGGCAGTTTCAGGGAATTCTTCACAGAACAGGACTAGAAAGTCTGCCTAACAGCAACTTTGATGGCTGTGCACTTCATGAAACTTGCAGATGAAGCTTGATGCTTTCCACCTGTCCAGAAAGATTCTCAGACAAGAGGATGAGCGACTTCTTCTCAATGAGACTGCTGAAACTAGGTGACTCAGTGTTTAGTAAGATTTATCTGGATCATTAGTTCAAATTTGATTCATGCTGTCCACTTAAATCTCTTTTTGGCTTTGTTAGATTGAATCAAGTAGCGGCCTATGTAGTTCCTACTTAAAATCTGCTCATATAACTAAAAAAAACATTTAATTTTGTTTGCTGAGGAAAATTCAATGAGCCTTTACACTCAAACCTCAATTTTCTCTCTCATTCTCTCCCTCTGTCAGCCTCCTCATGTCTGTTTTGAGCCATTTTTCTGATATTTTCTCTGTCTTCCAGAACAGAACCCAATAAAACTGTAGTGTTGAAATATTTTGTGATAATATACTGCTTTGCCTTTCAGTAAAGCAAGACCATTAGATAAAACCTAATAAAGAAAGGTTTGAAAGACCTTAGGTTTATCAGAAATTATCATACTCAATTTAAAGGTGAAATTTCTGAGAATCCAGGGTGTGAAGAATAGGGAGTTTCTGGACTTTGTTTGGGTGAGGATTTGGGGTTTCTATTGTTTTGGGTTTTATAGTATGTCTGTCCTATGTAGTGTAGGAAATAAATGCCACACCCCTCATCACGAGCAGTGAATAAAACACCTTGTGTCTGCTTGAAAATCAGTGTCACACTTGTTGCTTGTACCCATCAATTCAAGGGTGAGCAAAATGCCATAGTAGAAAAATTAACTTACTTGAAATGAGTACCAAGAAAGCTAAGTCCTGTTGCTGTGTACCACTTTCTGTGGTGTTCAATAACAACTTTGAGCCAGGCTCTGACAGAGACATTTTCTTTCAGTGTCAGAGGTCTAACTGATAAAGATTTTATGCTATGACCATTTCCCCTTCCTTCTAACTTCTGCATCAG